>CAUYQG010265797.1:0-48536 GCA_963574415.1 Tarsius wallacei
CTATCTGAGGATGGGGAGACACCTCTTATCAACAAGGGTACCTGAACGAAATACTTTTGTATGCCTAACCCCTAACTGTACCCCACAATAACATAATAAAATAAAATAAAAAAATTAAAAAAAAAAAAAAAAAAAAAAAAATAAAGTTGTTGGCTTTTGATGGATCTCTCTTGCTCTGTGAATCACAAAGAGAGATGACTGAAGATATCACCCCCCTCCTTCCTCTGCCCCCTCTCCGCACCATCTGCAGAACTGTCTTTCTGAAACACCAACTTGTGTCACTCTGTTGGTTAAAAATCTTTAGTAATAAGGAAACTTTTTGGTGTGGTAGAAATGTTGATTATCATCACTGGGGTGGTGGTTAAATGGGTATGTACATTTTTGTCAAAACAAGTCAACCGCACACTTGTAAAATAACAGTAGTCAGCAGCAGGGAAAAGCCTGAACTCCTTGCTGGGCTTTCAGATATCTTCTCTCCTCCTGGCCACAGCCTGTCTTTCCAGTCTTTTCTCCTTCCACTCTGCATCCCTTCCCCTGTCCCCTGTACCATAGTTAGCTCACAGCTTTCCCTACCTGTACTATCCTGACTTTTAAGCCCAAACATTTGCATATGCTGTTCTCTCTGCCAGAAAGCTCTCCTCACCCTTCCCAGTGAGGCTTTCTTCCCCCTTCCTTTCAAGGTCTTCTATGTGCCAGCCACTGTGCTAGGCATGGGACCCACAGAGGTATATCGGCTTCTGAGGATCACACTGAGCAAGCCTGTTCTCTCCCCTTACTTGGCATTTTGGTCCCACCGAGTCTTTAGTTTCTTCTTCTGGCACATGAGATCCTCAGAGCAGAAGACAGAGGGAGGCATGAGCAAGGAGGAGGGCCTACATACAGGCAGGCTGATGTAAATGAGATCTCCAGAGCCTCTTGTGCTTCCTGTAACAAACCCTATCATTTCTTTTCAAGAAGTCTCCTGTCCTCCCTACAACAAATAGAAACAGGAGAGCAGAGCAGTTAAAAATTTCTACTCTGGAGATAGCTTGTCTAGGTTCCCAGCTCTGGTCCTTACTAGCTGTATGACTTTGGGAAATTTACTGAACTTCTCTGTACTTTGGTTTCGTATCTATAAGATGGACAGAATATTTCCATCCCAGAGCATTAAATGAATTAATATATGGAAAGTACTAGAAAAAGTATCTACCTCATAAATAAAGGCTACATTTAAGTATTGCTATTATAAGTATTGCCTGCCAAAAAAAATACACTGAGATAAGAACTTATTTTTAGGTGCATTATTTTCTAGTCCAAAATTCAGACAATACGCAAGTGAACAAAGCAATACCAGCATGATACCACAGTGTGATAACTGCTAAGACACAAAGAGGCGATTATACTGAGGAGTAATTAGAGGATAGAGGGACTTTTTGGTTGATGAGTGGGCCTCTATGAGAAAAGGACATTTGGACTAAAGGCCAGGTGCTGAGGAGCCAGGCATGTAAAAGCCATAAGAAGAGTATTCCAGGGTGAGAGAACAGCACGTGAGACCTCTCAGGGGGCACGAGCACGCATGTGTGAGGAACAGGAAGGAGCTGCTATGGCTGGCACAGAGCAGGGCAGGGAAAATACAGCAGACAGAGTTGTGGGATTGGCAAGAGCTTGGTCATCAGCACAGGCACCAGCTGTGGCAAGAAGCTGGGATTTGATTCTAGCTGTGTTGGAAGCCCGTGCAGAGCCTTTAGCAGCGTCCAATCCTACCAGGACATTTAATGCTTTCAGTTTTTGGTTGAAGCCAAACCAAGAGCTCTGCCTTCTGGGTTGTTCTTTGCAAAGGCCCTCCCAAGGATTGTATCATGATACTACCTCTGATACAGCGGCTCACCCGGGCCTGCCCTGACCTGCTCTTAGAGTCCTCCCCAGCATAGCTCTTTGCCCCTAGCCTATCCAAACTTCCTTATCCTGTGTCCACACCCTCATGACCTTCCTAAGTGATTGCTCAGCTCCAGCCTAGGAGAAATTCCCAGCCTGTTGCAAATGACCAGAAATTCTTCAGCAGGAAGCCCCACAGAGGACTTGCAAGAATGCATAAGTGAATACATCCAGCATCAGAGTTAAAATAATCTTGCAAACCAGCTGGAGAAATGTGGGGCAAAAGGACCATTCCTCAGGTTTCTCTCAGGTCTAGCCATGCCTCTGATGTGAACGTCTCTTTCTCTGATCATCTTTTCAGCACTTTTATGTGAGTTTGCCTTTGTCTCATCCATCCAAAGGTTTCCCATTTCACCCTTGGGATCCTGGTTTCAACGCATGTTGAGGACTTCTGCAACGGTCCTCAAATCAAGCCAGTCGGTGTCACTTGTCATTTTCCCTAATCAACTGATTGTGTGGACCTTCTGATCATTTGTCTAAAAGAACTAACACTGAACAGATTCTGAAGAGCCAATGGATCGCTGTAGAGATACACAGTCTTCAGCAACTCTAGTTCTGTGACAGATGAAGTGCACGTGTGCATGAAAAATAAAAAATTCCCTGGATAAGAAAGTTTGACTTGAGAGACAGAGAAACCTGGCTTTGATTCTCAGCTTCTCTATCTTTGTGGCTGTAGACAAATGACTTAAGTTCTCTGTGTTATATTGGGATCGGTAATTAAACTTTGCTGCACCAATGTGATAGTTCTGCATGGGATAGTTATGTAAACTAGCTGAGAGTGCATAGTCAGCACCTTGAATGGTGTGTTATCCTTCTTGAGGGAGAAAAAAAACAACTTAAAAACTGAGAATCACTTCTCTAAATAGTTTAAGTCCCTGCACTGTCCCATCCTACCTCCCTTCATCTTTGTGGTTAAATAATATTGTTCACTAGATAGGATCCAGCATGCAGGAAGCTGGCTAGCACAGGCAGTATATAATCTGCAGGAAGAGCACGTGGGCGTTCAAAGGACAAATGGAATTTAGTGTAGCGATTGTGGAAAAAAAGCTTTTGATGAAAGAGCTCTCCAAATTTGTGGCATTTCTATGTAGATCATTAGAATATGGTTCGAGCCACTCCTGGATGGGCCAGTTTCTCTTCTGAGCCTGGCGGTGTCCCCTGAGGGATTCAGCTTGAGCTGTGGACACTGAGCAGAGCGAAGCTGAGCTCAGACCAGATTGTCTTGAACTGAGGGTGGGGGAAACTTCTCCCATTCTGAGGTTCATAGAAGAGATGCCAAGGGGAGGCGGATGGTCATGAAGTTCTCTAAGAGCATGTATGTGTGGACTTCTCTCTGGCAGTCCTGCAGGTCTGTCACTGTAGGGGAGCATATCTCAGACACGTGAATATGGAGTGTCCTGTTCTGGCATAAATGAAGCCAGTCTGAAAAAGAGTAATTTTCCAACAAAGTATTTGTCATAGCGAATGTAAGGTGGTCTGCCTTCCCATCTCACCTTTTCCCTTCTAATAAAAGAAAAATCAAAGTTTCTTATCATTGACACATCCTGACTTGATCTATTGGGTATTTTAAGGGAATGGAAAAGAAACAGAAACATTTCCTTATTTCCTAGCGAGTGCTGACATTTTATATACGTGATCTGATTTGCTTCTCACCTTATCCTTATGGTGTAGGTGGTCATTATATCTACTTGATAGGCAAAGAATCTAAGCTTTAGGAAATTTAAACCATTTTTCCAGGGTCATATCACTGGTAAATAGAAGTCGGAATTCAAAATCTCATCTGACTCCAGAGCTCATGAACTTCCACTCACTGAGTCACCTTTCCTACTGAGGATGAGCACTTAGGCAAGCGTTTATGCTATAAGGGTTTTAAGGGACTCTATTTAGTGAGACTTTATGCCAGGTTCTGTGCTAGGTACTAGGACTACAGAGATGAATGAGACATGTATATTTCAAGTCTCTCTCATGCATTGAGTTCACAATATAGTGATTAAGTGTCACAGACACGTCATAAAAGATGAAGCTGGATACAGCTTCTTCTTAACAATATTAGCAAAAACAGCTCAAGATGATATTGCAGTTTTTGTTTTTTTTTGGCCCGAGGCAATTATTTAGGGTGCTAAGCAAGTTGTGAAAATAAGACATGTAGAAATGATGAGCAGATGATAATGACAACATTTTCAAAGGCCAGGAGGAAAATTCAATTTATGTTCCATCCTGTCCTTGGCAAATAGTCAGTTTCCTCCCCCTCTGTTTTCCTGCTAATCACTAGTGAATGTGGATCTGGCTTGTTTACTTCTTTGATCTGTTTGCTCATTGACATTCACACAGCTTTGGACTGGGGTTTTTTATTTCCTTTGTCATTTTGATGAATGCCTGGGCAATTACACAGCAAAATGACTATGAAACCAAATAAAACCAATACAACAGTGGAAGTTAGTCTATGAAGAAGGCAAGATGACATCTTATAAACAAACAATTAACCTATGCTGGACTCTACCATGTTGTGTGGAGAATTTTGGAGAAATCTGCCTCAAAGTTTCAACTTATAAAAAGTCATATATCTTAACACATTTGCGATTGGCAATTTTTTCACTTTCTTAATACCGAGAGTGGGTGAAAATGAGAAAAATCTGAAGTTGGTTGCTGAAAACTTCTGTCATTAAGCACAAGTGAAATAATCTTTTCTAAATTGTCACCTTTTCCACAATACAGCTGAAAGTTGCAGACATATCCAGAATTTACCTCAGACAGCACTCTGACTAGCATTCCATACTTTGTATTTTTATTCAGATTATAAACAGAATATATATTACATATATATATCTTCATTTACATTCCATCATTACATCACTCTGTCTCACTATCACTAATAAACTCACTGGATTCACCTTCGACCTCGGAAATCTCATCAGCATATATTTCTTCATTTTCCATAATTATGGTACTTTTTTCTTTTTTTAGAGTTGGAGTCTCACTCTGCCACCCAGGCTGGAGTGCAGTGACATGCTCACAGCCACCGCAGCATCGACCTGCTGGGCTCAGGTGATCCTTCTGCTTTGGCCTTCCAAGTAGCTGGAACTACAGGCATGTGCCATCACGTCCAGCTAATTTTTTGGTTTATTGTAGAGATGAGGTCTTGCCATATTGCTCAGATTGGTCTCAAACCCCTGGCTCTGGCAATCCTCTTGCCACTGCCTCCCAAAGTGCTGGGGTTACAAGAGTGAGCCACTGCGCCTAACTGGTAAGTTATTTTTAATGTTGAAGTATGAAAGCCCTGAAATATCAAAATACAAGTATACAACACTAATTGCAACAAAATAATGACCAACTTGTAATTTTTGCCAACTACATAAATCAATAACAACATTGTACAGTCGATATCAGATAATTATCTCAATTAACTTTCTCCTTGCCTCACTATTAATTTTTCAAGCAAACTATAATAACACATGCATATGACAACATTGCAGCATTCAGAAACAGAATTTGCAAAGACGTAAATTTACATCAGTGGCAACCAGGAACAGAATTTGGAATGTTGAAAATTTATATCAGCGATCATGAATGAGTTAAGTTGAATACTAAACTGGACATAAGTGCAACTGAAGTGGAGAACCCATGCAGTTTTTAAAACAATTCCCCTCTAAACTACGCTTTAATAAGTGTCTATGTAATTAAGGCAGGAGTGTTTTCTGGTCAATTGGCCAATTACCTTGATTCTCCACTTGATATTCAGTGGTACACAATAGAAAGTCAAATGGCAATATCTGGGTAATCCAAGTGAAGACCAGCTTTCCCCATTTATCTGGATAATTTAATCCTAGTTTGTATGCAATCTAGATGACTGGTGATATTAGTGGTTTTTTTTTTCTAATTACTGATCTTTTAGCTCTTAACTCAAAATCTGCCTCCTTGTGGAAGTCCTTCTAGACCTTAGGCTGGGTAAAGTCCCTATGTTAATTACTCCAAATGATGCCTTCTCCTTTTCTTTAATAAAATCATATATTTACAATGTCTGTCTCTTCCTCAAAACACGCAATCCATGAGGACAGGCTCTGGAACTAGTCCTTCTAGCCTTGTCACAGTGCCTGACACATGAGAGGCACTGAATAGAGACTGTGAACATGAAGGGGTAGTGCAGATCTTAGAGTCCCTGGATACACAGATAAACGACCATTCTCTGTAATAGCTTCCAAACTGATAGTTCTATATCCATCTACGTGCATTTGAGCTTGATTTATGGATAATATCCAGGAAAATTGTGGATTTCTTCCCCCTCACCAGTGGCATTTTTTTAAATGGTAGAGAAAATAAAATTGAGACAAAGTTCTTACAATGAAGGACCCAAAAAGTGCTTCTTATCTCTGCCATAAGAATGGACTCTTGGAATTGCTTCTTCCAGCTACGACTCCATGCTGACCCATCTTAGATGCCCTTGTGGTCAGTGGCACGTGTTTGAGAGATAGCTAACATGGCCTCTGGCAGAATATGGGGGCTCAGAACAACCAAAGCTGACTGGTCTCAAGGAGAATCAAGTTCATGGACTTGGCCTGAATAGTATCATCAGATCTATTATCACCATTGGAGCCATATTCAGGTCCATAATCTTATTTCAGAGACTGAAAATAGGAGCTTCTAGATTTTGAGCGTTTTTGAGCTGTCTTTTATTCGGTTATTCATGCATGCGTGCTTTCAACAAATATTAACTGAGCACTTGCTATGTGCCAGCTATAATGCGAGCTTCTAAATTTAGCTCAGGGCCTGAAGCAAAGCAGGCACTCAGTCATAAGGATGGTTAGATGAACTGTCACATGTCAGGCTTGAGAGGCTTCTTAAAAGGAGAGCGCTCCCTGCCTGAACTGATCCTTGCTTTAAATTAACCATAGGAAAACATTCCTCTTCTGTTTCATATAAGCCTTGTTTCTCCTTCTTGAATTTATTTTGAAGTGCTAGAATGTTTTTAATTTGAATGCTCTATCAGAGGACCAGTGATATTGTGGTTCTATACAATTTACGCCTTAGAGATGTGTATTTCAAAACAAAAGAAGAAAGTACAAAATTTCAAGGTTCATTTTCCTTGTCCTTTATACTTCAGCTCTTAAAAAATACTTATAGGCCAGGTGTGATGGCTCATGCCTGTAATCCCAACACTTTGAGAGGCCAAGGCAGAAGGATAGCTTAAGCCTAGGAGTTCAGGACCATCCTAGGCAACACAGCAAGGCCTTGTCTCTACAAAAAAATAAAAAAATTAACCGAGCAGGGTGGTGTATACCTGTAGTCCTAGTTACTCAGGAGGCTGAGTCAGGAAGATCAGGAGGTCCAGCCTACAGTGAGCTGGGATCGTGCCACTGTACTCCAGCCTGGGTGACAGAATGAGACCCCAACTAAAAAAAAATGCTTATAATATAAATACACACATATATGTGTATGTATAAGGGGGGACTCCCTAAAACACCAACATTTATTTATAAAAAATTGTGTATTTATTCTTACATGTGTAAATGTCAGTCATCTTCAAAGTACTCTCCATTTGATGCAGTACACCTATGAAATGCTTTTTCCACTGCTTAAAACAACTTTTGAACTTGTCAGTTTTGATGCCTTTTAGTGTTTCTACCATTTTTGGTTTCATCTCTTCCACATGGGCAAAATGTTTCCCTTTGAGGACTTTTTTTCATCCAGAGAAACAACAACAAAAAAGTTGTTCAGGATGAGATCGGGTGAATAGGGAGGGTGGGGGCACAGGGATCATGCCATTTTCGGTCAAAAATCTCTAAATACTCAGTGCAGTATGGGCAGGTGTGCTCATAAATCATCCATCATGAAATGGGTAAAGACGTTGAAATAATCTCAGGAAAACAAAAAAAAAATCACTGCAGCCAAACACAGCCTCTCCCAACAACTCTAGCTGGTACCCTGATGTCGATGGGTTCCTAAAACACTTACCTAGTAGGGGAAGCCTGTACTACAAGGGGCCTGCCCTCCAAAAAATAATTATTTTTGGGGGGTCCCCCCAGTATGTATATCTGTCTGTCTAATTTAACCTAATCTAACCTACCCTAACCTAATCTAATCTATTCTGTTCTAATCTAATCTAATCTTGATGCATAATGAATAGAGACATACAATGTAGCTTGAACTAAAATTTTTCTGGTTCTAAAGACCGGGTGCTATGAAATTCCTTATATTACTTTGCAAATACCCAAATACAGATTCACCCATGACTTCTAGGTGGAAAAAGCAACACGTGACACCCCCTTTACTCAGAAAAGTGAAAGCCTCGTGATGTTTTCAAATGAATGATACCATTTGGCCATTGTTTATCTAATTGGTTAATTGAGTGGGTCATTATTTAAAGATAATGAGTTGAGAAAGAGTTTTTTGCAAAAAACCTTAGGAGAGTAAGGAGTAGTGTTCTTACGTTTGTGTAAAATGGAAAAAAGAAAAAAGAAAACAGAAAAAAGAAAGCACTGCTTAGCTTAAGGAAGTCCCTGATTCTATGGAGTTCTTACACCCAAGGTTCTCATCTCTTCTCTATACCAAGGTATAGTTTGGTTAGAATTTGCATAGAATTTTTTCTTCTTCATTTTATTAGGTCAAGCTGTATGATATTGTCCAAACATTCAAGCAGTTCATTCCACTGTGTATGCAGAACTGCAGCTTTTTAGTTAACAGCATGGGCTCTGAGTCACATTACCCTGGGCCGTATCTGGGCACTGCCATCGATTTGTGACATGTCTTTGGCAAGCTATTTAATTTCTCAGAACCTTAGCTTTCTTATCTGTAAAATGGGAATGATAATGGTTCCCACCTCAGAAAATCAGGAAATACTTAGCACAATGTCTGGCACATAGTAACTTCTCAATAAATGTTACTTGTTAGTACCTTACTTAAGCATTAAGAATTGGATGTCAGGTTTTGTGAGATTTGATGAGTAAGTGTAAATCATTTCTTGGAGAAAAATTTGGCTTTGGTCAATATTCTCTAAAATGTCCTCCCCCCTTTTTCTTTGGTTTCTTTCCCAAGGCCCTGGGGTTATAGCCTATGCTGCCTTCTGATTCATCACCCTGGCACCATTCTATTCCCCAATTTCTTTCTCTTTTAGCTTGTTTTTTTCCATTGCTTGTCAGTTGCTTCTTCCTTTGTGATCTTGAAAAATGCCTACTCATGACTTATCTGTTACTTCAAAGCCATATGTTTCATCTTATCCAACCTATGTGTCTGACCTTCACCACTTTATTCAGAATTCAAGCAGTCAGATGCAATTGCCCTTCATCTCTTCAAATTTTGGTCTAGAAACTCTGAGTCAAAAGGCACCATGCTTGTCTTGAGAGATCTCAGGCTACTGAAAAAATGTACACAAGAGGATATAGGTACATACTTGGTCTATTAATGTTAGTATAATAAAATTATTATGAGTCTATTTTAAGTAAGATAAATATTTATAAAGGTTTTTTTTTTCGTTTTTAGAGTGGCATGATATTGGAAATTACTCCATCCTGTCACTGAAACTTTCTTCTAAAATGGATGTTCTGTCCATCCAGTAGAATATCATTTAAAGGACGTTGGAGGAAAAAAATTAACCCCTTCAAAATCAAATTTATTTTTATTTCTGCTAGGCACAGTGGCTCAAGCTTGTAATCTGAGCAGTTTAGGAGGCTGAGATGAGAGGATTGCTTGAACCTAGGAGTTCAAGACCAACTTGAGCAACATAGTGAGACCTTGCCTCTCTAAAAAAAATAAATTAGCCAGGCATGGTGGTGCACACACCTGTAGTTCCAGCTACTTGGGAGGCTGAAGCAGAAGGATTGTCTGAGCTCAGAAGGTTGAGACTGTAGTAAGCCATGATGGTGCCACTGCTCTTCAGCCTGGGCAACAGAGGGAGACCTTGACTCAAAATACATAAAAATAAATTAATTTTGATATTTAATTTACATAGATGTGTAACATGTTCCTTTTTTCCCCTACTTGTGTCTATCTGAATTTTTCATGTAGTTCTTTTGACAGAATATGGATGATGTTTTCCTCCCTTCCATTTAAATAATCACTAGACACTGTTTCATACTTAACTTGTAAGGTGTACAGCTGTCTCCAGCACGTTGATGAGAAGGCTCCTGGTCTTGCTGGTCTAGAGCTTATAGCTAATTAGATGTTATGTTTTCTTTAGCAAAGTCTACAGGGAAGAATGGAAGGGAAATATTTCTGGCCCCTCGCACCCATAGGTCAGTATCTTTTGGGTTTTCCTGGGGAAAATAGTAATGAACATTTTCAAAGTCAATTTGCTGAACTGGAAAAGTGATCTGATGATGATTAGGATGATGATAATGGCTAGCATTTGCTCAACTATCATCCTGTACCCAGTAACTCTTTGATTCTTGCCAGGTAGGTCTCATTATCTCCTTTCTTCAAATCAAGGAACTTAAAGCACAGAAGAGGTCAGTAACTTGTTCAAAGTCATGTTGCTGTGACCTGACTCCATATTCCAAGCTCCACATTGCTATACCACTCTATGAGATTGACAAGTATTTTTTTTTTATTATCTATGTGTCCTGACCCTCCAGTGGGGAGGACCAGACTCTTCCTAAGATGAGCTCTCAACTGTCCCAGGCTGACTCTGGACCCCTGTTCTGTCTCTCTTCATCATCACAGACAGGATAATTCTTCATGAATTATTACACTATGGTTTTTTTTTTCATTTCTGAATAAGGGTGTGAATTTTGACATGGAATTATCAACTTACTTTCTCCTAACAAAATTATGCACTTGCCTATCTGGATATTTATCAGTGAGATATAGAATGAAAGAAGGCCGGAGCTGACTTATACCCAAATCTTGTAACTGCAATGCCTCTGGAGATCTACAAAAAAAGATCTACCAAAACCCCCCCCCTAGAATCATCTTTTTGGGAGGGCAGGCCTCTTGCAGTGCAGACTTCTTCCACCATGTAAGTGTTCTAAGAACGCATAGGCATCAGTGTGCCAGCTAGCGTTGCTGTGAGAGGCTGCTTTTGACTTCAGTGAATTTTTTTTGGAGATTCATTCAACATGTTTGCATATTTCATGATGGGTGATTTATGAGTGCACCTGCCTACACTGAGCTGTGTGTTCAGTAGTTTTTGACCAAAGTGGCATGACCCCCTGGCCCCACCCTCCCTATTTACCTGATCTTGCCCTGAATGACTTTTTTCTTTTGTTTCTCTGGATGAAAAAATTCCTCAGAGGGAAATGTTTTGCCCATGTGGAAGAGGTGAACAAAAAAATGATGGAAGCACTAAAAAGCATCAAAATGGACAAGTTCCAAACCTGTTTTGAGCAGTGGAAAAAGTGTCTCCAAACAGAGAGTATTGCACCAAACGGAGAGTACTTTGAAGGTGACTGAAATTTAAATATGCAAGAATAAATACACAATTTTTTATAAATAAATTCCAGTTTTTTTGGTCTATCTTTGTATTTGGCAGCTCAATGTCATAAACATGTTTTATTTTATGTAAATAAAACTATATAGTTTACATTTACTTATGTTTTGCTATACATGAGATAAACCACCAGGCAAATATTCTATATAAAACATAAAATAGTGAATTGGCATCATAAAAGGTAGAAAAAGTTCTATACATAGAGTTGGAAAAAGCTAGTTTCAAAGCCTAGTTCCACAATTTACTAACTGTGTGTCCTTTAGCAAGTCACTTAACCATTCTGAGACTTGGTTTTCTAATTTTTAAGAGGAGGTCATCATACCTAGCAACAAGGTAGTTGTGAACAAGTTGTAGGACTACATGAATGAGGGTTATTGAACAAGTTGAAGAAGTGTGAAAAAAAATCTTACATGCTTCATGAACTTGAAAAAATGGACTTACAAATGGGAGCTAAATAATGTGTACACATGACATAGAGTGTGGGATGATAGACATTGGAGCCTCAGAGGAATGGGAGAGTAGGAGGAAGGGGAAGGAAGCGAGGGATGCACAATTACTTAAGGGGTAAAATGTATTCTATTTGGGTGATGGTTACACTAAAATCCCATACTTAACTGCTATGCAATATATTCATGTATCAAAACTGCATTTGTATCCCCTAAATTTATACAAATGAAACAAATAAAAGTTTAAAAATAAGAAAACCCTCAAGTCTTTCTTAGGTGATTCACTTGGAAGCATGACATATCAACCAAATAACCAAATACAGGGTTTACTGATCTTTTAAAAGTACTCCTTTTCTTTTGGCTCTATAAGGAGACAATTGAGCACATGTTATTCTTATAATTAATGCGGGAGAAGTCCTAAGTCTTGCACAAGGCATACTTTTAAGAAAAACTGACAGGCATTAGCATTTCACAGCTGTTCATCCCTGGATGCATGAACACTGCCTTAAAAATTTCTTTTGGCATTACACTTTGTGGCGTATTGTTGGAGGTGAATAATATATCTGGTGCGACTGCTTGGGGAAATGTTTCTCCATATTTGCAAGTGGATTCTCCTTTCTCATTACTCAATATATTTATTACATGGGTTAAATGAATTCCATAATGCTCTTAAATGTTTCTCAGAAAGAGATGAATTTCAGAGTCTCATATTTAATCAATAATTTTTTACTTGACAACAGAATAGGAGAACATCCCAACCAGCCTGCTCACCAGCCAGGAAAGGTCACTGTCCAAAGTGCTGAAAGCTGCTACCGCTTATGAAACCAGTGGCCTTTGGCTTATTTTCTGGAAGTCACCTCATTCTAATATCTAATCCAACATTTAAATATACTTCCACACCATAAAGCTTCTTGTGGCTTGTAGGATAACACCTGTCAAGTACTTGATACCTAGAAAAGTAGAGATAATCCTGACATCATTATCTTTTGTAAATTGTGGCATCATATAAAGTTGTTTTCCTTGTTGCAAAGGTAAGTGGATTTGTGTAATTGTGATCAAATTGAATTATAACTAATTTACTAATTTTTTATATTTACTAGGGAGCAGCATTTGAGATTTGTGGTTTTCAAATGCTGACCATATTTCTTTTAAGCATAGTGTTTTGGTGATTAGATCTTTTGAAGAAGAACTGAACCACAAAATTGAAATTAAGCTAGCTTTGATTCACTATATGTGAATTTAATTTAAAGTACAAGGCCAGTCACAGTAGCTCACGCCTGTAATCCCAGCTCTTTGGTAAACTGAGACAGGAGGATTGCTTGAGTCCAAGAGTCGAGACCAGCCTAGGCAACATAGTGAGAACTTGTCTCAACAACAACAACAACAAAAATTTGCCAGGTGTGGTGGCATGTGCCTGTAGTCCCAGCTACTTGGGAGGCTGAGGTGGGAAGATTTCTTGAGTCAGGAAGTCAAGGCTGCAGTGAGCTGTGATTATGTCACTGCACTCCAGCCTGTGCAACAGAGTGAGACCCCCAATTCAAAAACGGAAAAAAAGTAAACCACCATAGTAAACAAAATAAGAATTATAATGAAACCATCTTGTACTCAGAATACATTCAGATATATATTACTAAGAAATTTGAGGCTAAAAGCTAAACACGCTGTGTTAAGGCTATATATTAGCTTATATTTAATTATTTTATTTACTTTATCAATAAACTTTTCTGTATTCACCTTATTTTAAAAATAATAATTACAGAGAGATCAAATGGTATAATTAAAGATCTACAATACAACCTGCCTTTTGCCAGAGCTAAAAAAGAACCCAGGAAGTGGTCTATCAGTAGAATTTGTGCTTGCCCTCTAAGTCCGAAAAATTGAAAGCCAAAGGAATGATCTTTACCTTGAACATTTGAATTGTGCAAATTATTTTTTGAAAACAATTAATTTGAAAGCACTTATTATAATAACTCATCAAGTATTACAGGTTTTCTTTCTTATTGTTTTCATGATCTAATAGCTTCTAATACTAAACCTTGGCTTATCTACATCCTCGTTCCCACCTCAGTTTTTTTCCCTCCAAATATCATTCCCCCCCCCATCTCTTAGTTTTTTGAGACCACATTTAGTTCATGGCACACTGTCATAACTGGTCCTTGGAAAGATGCTCCATATTTTGTGTTATTCTATTCAATTTTTTCTCACCTCCATCCCCATTTACTTCCTTTCTTTACTTCCTTTCATGGGCACTTACTTCAACATGTTTAATAGCTCCTCTTATGTATATTCATAAAATATATGTATTGTTTTATTTTTACATATTTTATATGTGTAGATGGCATGGCACCATAGTTTTGTTTTGTGTCTTCCTTTTTTATGCAGTGCTAGTTTAAAAGATCTACCCATATTTATATGAGGGGGAACCCCAAGAAAACAGAATTTATTTATTAAAAAATGTAGATTTAGTCTTACATGTTTAAACTTCAGTCACCTTCAAAGTACTCTCCCTTTGATGGAGTACTCCTACTGAGAGACTTTTTTCACTGCTCAAAACTGTTTCTGAACTCGTCAATTTTGATGCCTTTTAGTGCTTCTGCTGTTTTTTGTTTCACCTTCTACACTGTCAAAATGTTTTCCTTTGAGGACATTTTTCATCCAGAAACAGAAAAAAAGTCACTTTGGCAAGATCGGACGAATAGAGAGTGTGGGGGCATGGGGGTCATGCTGTTTTTGGTAAAAAAAAAACTCCTGAACACTCAGTGCAAAGTGGGCAGGTTGTTTGTGCAAATCACCCACCATGAAATGGGCAAACAGGTTGAAAGAATCTCCCCCAAAAAATTCACTGAAGCCGAATGCAGCCACTCACAACAATGCTAGCTGGCACACTGATGCCAATGGGTTCCTAAACACGTAGTGGGAGAAACCTGTATTACAAGAGACCCTCCCTCCAAAAAATGATTCCAGTTTTTCTTTGGTCTCCCCCCATGTGTGTGTGTGTTTATTCTAACATATATAATTTGTATGTTCATATGTATTTTAATACTTCTGACTTTATAAATAAGTCAATTTTCCAAATTACCTTACCAATACAATCTTAATCTAAGAAAATTCCTCCTTTATTATGTTGTCATCCCATACATGGATTAGGTAAATTTTTCTATATGTTCAGGTCTTTAAAAAATATTCTTTGAACGAGTTTTAGATTTTCTCTCTAAAGGTCTTGTACAGTCAGTCCTTTTAGAATTCCTTCACATTTTTTAGATTTTTATTGCTACTATGTATTTTATCTTATCTTATATTTTCTTGTTAGTTATTTCTGGTGAAGAGAAATGCTACTGATTTATGTTAATCTTTTATTCATCTACCTTGGATTATTACATCTATATGAATGATCTACTTAAGTGATCATCTGATTGTTATGCCTTTTCAATTCCAGAGTTTTTATTTTTCCTCTTCTTTCTTTTTCTTGCCTAATTGTCTTGGTGAGGACGTCCAATACTATGTTGTAGAGTTGTGGCAAGGTGTACATTCTTTTTTTTTCATGATCTTAAAGTGAATGCATATAAAATTTCCTCATTAAGTATAATGTTTGCTGTAGGTTTTTGGTAGTGTTTATCTGTAGTCACAAATACTTGCCAGAAGTGCTTTCTCTTTCATTTAGTTCTAAGTATCTTTAAATTTCCATTTAAATTTCTTCTTCATTCCAGAGGTAGGATATTCCTTAGTTTTCTGACATATGTTGTTAATTTCTAATGTTATTGTTTTATGGGCAGAAACCTAATCTCTAGGAAGCTTCTATTTTTGCCTGGTACATTGTAAATTTTTACAAGTGTTCCATATATTATCGACACACCTATGCACAAAAACTTTTTTAGTTTTTCTACAACATGAAATTTCTTTTGGTCTGCTTTATATTTTTCTTAGAAGGAAGTACTAAAATTTTCAGCTGCAATGCTTGATTTATCTACTTCTCTCTGTAATTTTATCACGAATGCTTTGTATATTTTGATACTATATTATTTGGACTTTAAATAAGCCAGTTATGTTCATTATTCTCATAGTTTTTTGATCTAGTGTTTCGTATACCAGTGTGTATCATACTTCTTTGTTTTTATGATAATTTTTACCTTAAATTCTATTTAGTCTGATATTAAGATAACTACCTTGGTTTTTTTGGGGGGTGTTCATATTTTAAAAATTCATTTATTTTAAAATACAAAGACTACCTTCTTGATCAAACTTTATTAAGTCTCCTTTTAGTCCTCTTCTCAACTAGGTCTTGCCCTTGTCATGCTGCCTTGGTCTTGGCCTCCTTAGCTTAGTTCTAGCAAAGAATACTACTAAGTCCATTTAGAGAGAATCCTTCCGCCCTCAATAAATCATCAAGTTATTCATCCCTCACCCTTGATATTTAAGTTCCTGCTTTGCCTTTAGTAAGAGTCTTATTAAACCAATTTAGCTTAAGAAAAATTCCCCCTTACTGAATAAATTCTCTCACCCTTGATATCTAACCAAGTTCTTAGTAATTTTCTATCCACTGACCCCTTAGTCTGTTCCTTGCTTAGAAATCCCAAACTGTCTCTGCTGAATTTGGAGTTGAGCTCAGCTCTTTATCAAAGTCTCTCCCCTCCTCTGCAGTAACTCAGTTAAAATCTATATTGCCATTTTCAGCAAACGTCTGGTGTAAAATTTTTCCTCTGCATGACCTCTCTATGTACTTTTGTTTTAAATAAATCTCTGATAGGCAATATTTTTCTGGATATTTTTCAAAATACTATCTGATAATATTGTCCCTTAATCAGTTAGTTTTACTTTTTACATTAATTATAGTTATATTATAATTTATTACTCTATCTCATTTTCTTTTTAAAATTTTGCATGTCATTTGTAAATATTTTTCTCTTCCTATTTTCTACTGGGTATGTCATATTTTATTTTATAGATTTTAAAGTTATAGTTATATTTTTCTGGTTATCATTAGATTATTAAAGCTATGGTCATCTTTCCAAATCTTCCATCACACAAAGCAAATACATTAACATATTCTAACCTCATGCTGGTCTGTCCCTTTTCTGCTTATCACCATATTAGTATTGATCTTTAGTTCTAGGATTTTATACATTTTAAAAGTCATTGCTTATTTAGAAAATCAACTTTGTTAACATATTTACTTACTTCTCCTTCCGTATCTACTAGCAACCTTCTGACTTCTGTTTTGTTTTTTGTAGTACTATTTCTCCTAAAAAGTGTTTTCGAAGTGAGTCTTTGGGTAATAAATCCTGAGGCTTTGAATGACTAAAAATATTTTTATTTCACTCTTGCATTTATTGAAAATTTGACTGATGTAAAATTCTAGGCTTTCTTGAATTTAATTCTTTTTCCCAGGCCTTCTGTTTCTTTAGCTAACCCTTTGTAAACATGACTTCTTGAGTCTAGTGTTTCTATTGTGAGGTCTGACGTCAGTCTTGGAAGTAATCTTTGGCCTGTTTGAACTTAAAGTTCCTTGTATGTAAAATGAGAAAAAAATCAATATGTATTTCACAAGGGATGTGATGAGAAATTAATGTAGTAGTATATGAAAAACTGTGATATTCTTGATGTGTTTGTGAACAAGAGAATAATCACTGAGTTGCCACTAATATGGCTTTAAAATTTTTGACAAAATTCTTCCCTTTACAAAAGAACGGAGAAGAAAAGGAGAGAGCAGATAACATTTTCATTTATTTCACAGGGTTAAGGGATTCATTTTAATTGTTCCTATTTCAAAAAATCATGGAAAGTTTTTCTTGCAGTGGACAGACCAATGACTTTCAGCAGCTTCTCTTTACGAGGAAGGCCTTAGGGACTGGCATGTGACTCATAGCTTGAAATCAAGCTGCACTATTTCCCAGGCACCTGCTGTGCAGAATCCGGAGGCTGGGCAGGATGGACTCTGTCCTTGGTGCAGTGAGTTGGCTTGGGCTGTTCAAATCAGTCATTTTCAGACTTGTGACTGCCTTTATACCATGAACTATTTTTTTTTCATTATTCTCCTCTGAAGTGAAAAAAAATAGGAACAAATCCAGTTTGTTTTCTGTCTGTTAATACATAGTGGTCCCTTTTACTCAGTGAGGCACTTGTTTCTTAGGCATCTATCTGAGTTTCCTCAATATCACACCCTGTTCAGCTCTTGGAAGCAATTGAGTCAGGAATTCAGGAGAGGTGAGTCTGAGATGGCAGCAAGACAGAAAGGACCCTCTACAAGTGTTGTGGGAAGAGAAGGAGACAACCTGCAAGGGGAACCTTTGCCACACCTGCCTGGTGCCATGGTACATAGTAGCACATGGATACTACTACAATTGAAAACTCTATCTGTTGACCCGACTTACCCATTGGCCTGTATGGTTAGCCTCTTGTTTCCAGTGAAGCAATGTCAACTTTGCTTTGCCTTGACATTTCCCAAATTGGATGTTTAAAAAAATGAAAACAAAAGCAGACCAAGGGATCTCCCTTTGGTTGATCCAGACTGCCTGTGCTTCATTCTCTTGCTTAGAAACAGAGCAGATGGTGACTACACTTGCCAGGTCTAATCAAGAGGTAGATCTCAGAGTGGACCCACACCATGCATTTTTAAAAATTTTAAGGCCTCTGAAAACATCCAAACATGTGAGACAAGCACAAGGACATTCTGCCGTTCTGAATGCAGCTTTCATCTTCTTAAAGTTGCCCCACATTCTCATGCTAGAAAGCACCCAGCTTTCATATCTGTCCATTCATATTAACATGAGGGCCAATTCTCGAGTGATGTACTTGTAAAACCACTGCAGAAGAGATCACTAGAATAGATTTAAGTGATATGAATGTGTTTATTTTCTCAGGGACAGCAGTCCAGGAAAATATATTACTTTTTTCCTATGTGCTCCATCATGATAAGGTATATAAAATCTAAGTTGCAACTGTAAAGACACACAAAGTTTTCCCCTCTTTTTATGGGGTAAATGGGGGAATTGCAAACCTATGCTTGCTTTTGCTGGCTAACCACCAGGGTACAGATGAATCAGAGAGCTTTTTCTTATGGGAACACGACCAGGGGACTGGTTTGCTGAAGTCAATGGCTAGGGAAGGAGAGAATTGAATTTATGAAACATCAGCTGGGATCAGTCAAGGGCAGTTGTGATTAGTATCTTGTCCTAGGAGACCTAGAGAGAGGAAGACAATGTTTCAGCTGAGCAGAAATGGGAGGACAGGCAGAGAAGCAGGGAGCGTTGGCTCAGCAACTTAAGGGTGATGGGCAGAGCAGTGGACATGGCACACAAATGTGTGACTTCTCTTTCAGCTCTGACTTGTGAAGGTATGACCTTGGGGCAGCCGCCTCATGTCTCTAGACCTCTTGAGCTTCATTTCTTTTTTGGATAAATTCAGGATAACACCTTTGGGCAGTTGGGCTGCTTCCATTTTGGAGTGATTATAAATAAAGCCGTGAACACTCTTGTACATGTCTTTTTGACAGACATTTACACTCCTTTTTCTTGGGTAAATACCCAGGACTGGGTTTGCAGAGTCATAGGTATATATGTGTTTAGCTTAACTAGTCCTCTCTCTGGAACTTTCTGTAAAATAGCAGAAATGAATTTCTGTTGAATTCAGAAATTCTGATGAAGCACCTTGGGGACTCTGGATAACTCATTAGATGAGGATTCATTCAGACAAAACATTGGGGATGCAGGCATGAAGGAGAGAAATTCTCTATTCTGAAAGAACTCACTGACTTCAAAGAAGGTAGCATATTTGGGTTTAGGCCTTGATGTTGTTACTCCTTATGGTGGACTGTACTACTTGGCGCCCCTTTTGCTGTGAGAAGATCATGGAGGATTGTTCATCTTCCCCAGTTGAATTTCAAGCATGGTAATGTGACCAGCTTTGACCAATGGAGTACACATAAAAATGACCCATATCTGTGTGGCTGTGTTTTAAGAGTCATTGCATAGTTTGCCGTGTTCTCATTTCCCTCTGCCATGGCGACTGGCAATATTCAAGATCAGAACGAAGACATCATGGAACATGACCCAGCAAATCCATAGTGGACATGTAGCATGAGGGAGAAATAAACATTTTTTATTTTAAGTCACTGATATTGGGGCTACTTGTTACCACAGCATAACTTTGCCTGGCTTTGCTAGTTCAGCATCTACTAGCCATGCATCCTTGAGCATGTCATGTAAATTTATTTGCCTCATGGCTACATAATCTTTAAAATGGGGAGATGGGCGTCTACCTGGGTTGATGTAACATCCCAGGATTGCTATGAGGATTGAAATAAGCAACAAATTGTGGAATTGCTTTGAAAATGCTCAACAGGTATGAGGCTTGGTTTCTATGATTGCGGTGTGGTGTAGCCTAATTGATAAATGACTAAAGGCTCAGAGTCTGGAGTTAAGCAGCTGAGCCATTTCCTCACTGTGTGACTTTGGATAAGTTACTTAAACCTGTTAGGTACCCTCGGCTCTAAAATGTAGATAGTAGTCATATACACCTTATGGAGTGGCGGGCAGGTTAAATGCCAAGTAGAGCTAAACACAGCACAGTGCCTGACACATAGCAAATCTCTGATGAAGGCTGCCTGCTGTGGTTGCCATCATTGTGTTGTTATTGTTGTTGTTACCAGGCACATTTTCTATCAGCATCAGGATTAGAGAACCCAGATGAGGGCTGAAGTTTTGCAATTCTATTCTATTACAACTGGAATTAAAATATGTCTATCTCAAAAAAAATCTGCAGGCAGAGGAAATATCCCTAGAAAGAAAACTTCTTAAGGGCTTTAGACTTTGTGTTTATAATAATTTATTAAAGATATGCTGCTAGAAGAGCCTTCTTTCAAAAATAAATCAATAGTTCACACAGGCCAAGGTACCAAAATCGTCTTCTGTTTGCTAGAAATTAGTCTTGGGGAAAAAAAATCATACTCAACATGTTTGTTAAACATTTATTCACTTGACTACATCCAGGGGAAAAACCTGGGATAAAATAATGCAGACACAAGGGCCTCTGCACCAGGATGCACAGTCTAGGGCAGCAGATCCCAACCTTTTTGGCATCAGGGACCAGTGTTCATGGAAGACAATTTTCCATAAATGGAGGGTGTAGGGAGGAGTCATCAGACATTAGATTCTCCTGAGGAGTGCACAACTTGGATCCCTCACATGCTTAGTTCACAATAGGGTTCGTGCTCCTCTGAGAATCTAATGCTACCACTGATCTGACAGAAGAGGGAACTCTGCTCGCCCACTGCTCACCTTCTGTTGTGTGGACTGGTTCCTAACAAGCCAGGGACCAGTACCAGTTTGCAGCCCCAGGGGTTGGGGACCACTGGTCTAGAGGGTAAAGGGGCCCATGTACACACAGTTGAAATAAGATACTGTAGATGCTATTGTATTACAGAGTTACATAGAAAAGGTGATGGAAACATAGATATAGGAGTGATATATATTATGTCTAGATAGGTCCTGGCCAACGCCTTGGAGAGAAGTGATGCTTGAATTGGGTTGTATAGGCTAATTGGATGCCCCTTGAATATGTAGGGTCCAGCACAACAAAGGCATAGACTGGGAGTCAGGATGTGGGATATAGCTAGAGATGAGATAGAGTGAGTGGCTGAGGTTGATTGAAAGAGCCCGATGCCATATTAGAAACTTTGAACTTGATTCTTTTGGTAGGATAGGGACATTTTAGAGATGGGTACATTCAGTGCATATGCCTTGGATAAACACCAAAGACAGAGAGGAAGAAAAATCAGCAAAGTTATGAATTATCTTCATTTATATGTCAAGCAAACATTTTGCTTGCTGAACAGGATGTGTCTACATAGGTTGGTTGGGATGAAATTGCACTAAAAGGAAGGATATGCCATTTGACTTGCTAATGAGTAAAAAGTGTCACTGTGGGGTGAACCTAGAGGGGAGGTCTGGGATTCTAGCCAAGCAGGGCATCAGGCGGATGCTAATGATAACAATGTATACTGTTTACATAGTGCCAGCAACGTTCTGGGCCCAGTGACAGACACTTCACAGACAGCAAGCACTACTGCAGGGGCATGTTTGAACCCAGTCCTAGGCCATCGGGATTTTGGCCCTCTTCTATTTAGCCTGTTGGCTGTGGCACCCTTTGGCCCATAGATACTGTGATCTTAGATGGAAGCACATCAGAAAGACCTGTCTGTTCTACCCCTGATAAATAGAGGAGTGAGACTGGGTTTATCAAAATAGCGTACTTCTTCCCAGAGAATCAGTATCAGTTAATATAAGCAATGCTTTGATCAATGCTTTTAGTATAAAAAAACCCAAATCATTGTAAAGAGAAAAATGGATAAGAGGTACATACAAGGGAATATTATTTAGCAGTTCAAATAAGTTAATTACAGCTATATGTATACTATGGTAAAATCCCTACAATATAATATTAGGCTAAAAAGCAAGGATACTTGCAATATGATTCCACATATATAAAGTTTAAAAAACACGCAGGGCATATTTGATGGGCACATCAATATGGGGGAAAACATAAAAACTGGTGAATCTCTGGGGAGGAAAAGAGAGAAACTGGTTGGAAAAGGGGCTCCAATTTTATCTGTAGTGCCTCCTTTGTTCTGAAAGCAAAAAGGCAATAAAGCAAATGTTAAGATTAGATAAAGTAGGGCAGTGAGCTCATGCTGGTTCATTATGTTATATCATTTTCTCTGCTTATTTCTGTACTTGAACTCTTTCACAATACGGTAAAGTTTTAAAAGAAAATGCTTTAATCAAGGCACCAAGGCCTATTAAAACAAAGCCAATTACCTTTGGCATTGAATGGGTTTTCTAATTGCTTCTGCTTCCCAGTGACAGCTTTTGGTTTTCATCCATGAGGCACGTGTGTGTAGGTGTGTTTGGAGGATTGCTAGAGGGAAGTGAGTTTATTTGTCAAAATGGGGTATTATGTTTGTACCAGAAACCTAAAAGCATATTTTCTTTAGATGAAATGCAGTGTATGTTATCTTAATGAGTAGAAGGGCTTCTGCTGTGGATAACCAGGCCTGGGTCACAAAAGATGAGGTAAGGAATGGAAGGTGTAAGGCCATGACCTGCCTGTGGTGCTCCTGCCCAGGGGTGAATGGCCGAAGACTTTAATGCTGATTTTTGAAGATATGTGGCAAACTTAGCCCTGACTCAGACTAGTGTTGCTGTATGCATGCAGCTGGATCTGGAGGTGGGGGCCACAGACAACAGCCATTCTGAGCTTCCTGGAGATGCTGCTGTAGGACTAGCAGACTCTCTTGTGTTTTGCGTATGTACCTACAGTTTGAAATGGCATTTTCAGTATTATAAAATGCATTTTCCATTTTGCATATAAACACTTTAAAATTTTTTTTATATTAAAGACGGGGGATACAATTCCAGAATAGGTATATAAGTGGTCATAATCTCCGCTTCACCTGGTTTGCAATCAGGTACACTTATTAATGTTATGTGCCCCCCTTTCCCCTAGCGGTTTCCCACTATTGCCAATCCCTTTTTTATAGTTTTATAGCAAATGTTCAGGGTCTGCTTATGAGTGAAAATATGTGATACTCAGTTCTTTGTTTCTGTGATAGATCATTGAGTATGACAGACTCTAAATCCATCCAAGTTGCTGCAAAGTTCATATGTTTGTCCTTTTTATAGCTGCGTAATATTCCATTATGTGTATGTACCATAGTTTTTTAATCCAGTTCAATTTTGATGGGCAGCAAGGTTGGTTCCATGTTTTTGCTATTATGAATAGTGCTGCAATAAACATGCGTGTGCAGGTATCTTTTTGATAGACTGATTTGAGTTCCTCTGGGTATATTCCTAGTAGGGGGATTGCTGGGTCATATGGAAGGTCAAGTTCTTTTAGAAATTGCTACACTATTTTTCATAGAGGTTGAACTGATTTGCATTCCAACCAGCAGTGCAGAAGTGATGGACATTTTTTTGAAATTCACTTATTTTTAGAGTCAGAATGCTGCCCAGGCTATACTTAAATTCCTGGGCCCAAGTGATCCTCCAGCCTCATCCTCTGGAATAGCTGGCACTATAGGTGCTCAAGACCCCATGGGCTCTATAAACACTCTTTTAAAAAAGTCATATAAACTGTTAAGAGTAAACTTCAGTAATTCCTAGGGGAAGAAGATTGGACTCTTAACTGTACCCATCATTTTCTGAGGAAGGGTGAGAATTAGAAAGTAAATGGCAGTGAGATTTGTCCAAGGGGGCAGAGCATAGGTTAAACAGGCTGGGTAACACTACTCTAAGCTAGTGTGCTCCAGGGACAAGAGTCTTGGTGGTGGAGGGATATGCGATGATAACAACAGCACGTGATCTTCCTCCTTCCTGAGATCCATCTACCTGGAGTGGGGGTGAGTGGGTATGGTTTCTGTTTGTTAAATACTGCTTTCCTGAACTATGGAGCCTCTAGTCAGGTGTTAGGCTCTCAGGCATCTTGGGACAAAGCAAATACTTTGAGAAGCCCCATTGCAGGCAGTGGTGTTCTTTGGTGTTTGTTTCCAAGCCTGTTGTCTTTGAAACAGAACCACAGGCAGCAGGAGCTGAGAGGAACCATCAGAGGACTGGTGTTTCAGTGTCCAAGTGGGGTGATGGGGAAACCAGGACATGGTACAGAGACTTGATAGAAATTTCTGGACACGCACAGTGGGAATGGGTAAGAGGTCTTGGGAGGTTACTCTTGGTTGAAGGCTATTAATTTCAGGCCTGTCTGATGAGGAGGAAGCGGCTTTGAATGTTTTGCTGTCATGGCAGTGTGGGATCTGGGATGGTTTAGTGCGCTTCTCATAGACTGGAGTCTGCATGAAACTGGGCCCACAGGTGGAGAGTCCTCAGATGGATGGCCCATCTGAGAGGCAAGTCTGACAGTAGGGTCTGGCTTTCTTCGGAGCTATCTGTTACCATTGGTTAAAACTTTCCATATTTATGTAGCTAAGGTACATTAGAAAGTTCAGGAAATGCTTTGATCCCACATAAATTCAATCCTCTCCAATTGCATATGTTCTGATATTTGATAATTTACCAAAAGGTAAGGTTTCTGCTGAGAGAATCTGATGCTTTGCTTCTGAGTCTGGTCTTTGTGGACCATTTCACTGGGATCCAGACAGAATTGCTCTGCCAGAATCAGGCTTTTGACCTTTGAAATGTTATTTCTCCAGCAGAATCATTAGGAACAGTAAAGTACAGAGAGTTTAGGGATATTTATTGGACCATATGGCCTTGAAACATGTTCAAATATAATTAGATGAAAGACAAATGCCATATCCCTATTACTTTTTGAACACACCTAGGGGATCAGAGAGGAAACTACAGGGGCATCTGCAGGGGCCAGTGAGTGGTGGCTGTCAGAAGCATCAGCATGTCAGAGGGGTCTTCACATGGTCGTGGATGGTGGTGGCCATCTTGGTCTAACACAGTGAAGACAGATCCATGAAAAGGCAGATGGACTGTACCAGAGTTTACTTTGAATACATAAACTAATTATTACTCTCAGTCTCTCTGGCTACATTTTGGATTCTACAGTAACAGGGAGAAGGGTTAATTCAGATGTCATAAGGTAACCATTTTATGTTTGTTTTGCTACACATTGGCTATATTTTCAGGGAAATGAACATGCTATTTCCTTTGTCTTGACTGTTTCCCCAACTCTCTACTTCCTTGGCCAGCCATCTGGCTACCTCCTATTCATCTTTCTAACTCAAGTTCAGGTTTCACCTTCCCTGGGAAGGAAGCAAGTCTTCAGATCCTGTGAATCCCCTTCCTGGGTGCCTTCTTGTACCATGCACGAATCCTCCAGATTTGCATTCATTGAGAGCCTTGTTTTAATTTTTAAATGTGGTGCTTCTTGTATGAGAGCCACTGTTCCAGGTACTTTTCTATATCTTTACTCATTTAAGTCTCATAATTGACCCTATGAGGTAAATGCAAATGTTCTCCCAATTTTATACATGAGAATAGTGATGCACAGAAAGGTGCAGTATCTTGCCCAAGGACACACAGTGAATAGCAGCAGAGCTGAGACTCAACTCCGGGTAGTCTGGCTATGGAATCTACTTTCATAACCAGTGTGCTGTCCCACCTCTCCCTGAATCTGCTTCCAATGAAAGCTAACTGCATGACTCCTTATCTGTCCATCCTGCCCCATCTTTCATTGAGGCTGCTCTTTCCACAGATTTTTTTCATCTTAATTTTTGTCTACTCTACCCTTCTACCTGCTAAGGCCCCAAATCTGGAAGTCATCTTTGACTTTTCTCTTGCTGCTGTCACACCTTCCATCTGATCAGTCTGCAAATCCGATGGTTCTTCCTCTAGCATAGACCTAGGTTTCTACCACTCCCATCACTAACCATCTTGGTCTAAGCCACTGCCATTGCTGGCCTGAATTGTGGCAAGAGACTCCTAGGTGACTTCCCTGACTCCTTTCTTGTCCCTAACGGCCCCCCTCCCTCACCAGGTCTGTTCTCTACACAGTGACCACTTGATTCTTTTAAAATTTGCCAGCTCATGTCTCATCTGGTCAATATTTTTCACTGTTTCTGACTTTGTAGTTGCTCCCTTTACCCCTTTCTTCAAATATTTGTATGACTCACTCCTTACTCCACCTCTTCCTTACTCAAATGTCCCCTTACCATTGGGAACTTCCCTCATTTCCCTGCATAAAATATCCCCATCCCTGCCCTGTCACCTCCTGTCTCCCATAACCTGCTTTATTTTCCTGCATAGCATTCATATGACATATGCATTTGCTTGTTTACTTTTATATTTCCTGCTCTTTCTATTAGGGGGTTAGCTCTATGAGGGCAGCTGTTTGTTTCTTTGACCCAATGCTGTATCTGCAGTGCTGAGAATAGTGCTTAGCACATTAGTAGATGCTCAGTAAGTATTTGTAGAATGAATGAAAAACATGAATGAATGAGCTGAATGCTTACTCTGTGTTAGCCACTATTGCAAGTATTTACCAACATCAAGATCTCGAAAGCCACCTGAGTGTCTTTGGAAAAATTATTGATCTTTGTTTGACCTCTGTTTCTTTATCTGTAAAATGAAGATGATAATAGTACTTACCTCTAAGGGTAAGTACCCATAAAAACTTGAGCGCAATGGCTGGCACATAGGGGTTCCCTGGGAAGCAAAGGGAGATGATCCCCCTGGGCTAGTGCTCTTGGGATCAACACCTGTGAGACAGGGGAATTGGTGGTGATGAAAGAAAAAGGATGAACCAGAGGGAGAAGGTGGACTGCAGTCTCCTCATTCCAGGGAGTGCTGGAGCTGGAAAGGCCTTCAGAGCTGGGGCAAGTGGGTCTGGCCTTTTTGTCCTCCGATAATTAGTCATTGGAAGGCTGCTCTGAGATGAGACATGACCTTGGGTAAAACCCTCTTTTCAGTCCCAGGCAACCCCTAGGAAGGACTGACATCCACCCATACTTGCAGCAGCTGGGGAGCGAGGGCTCCTGTCCTTGTGTGTGTGTGTGGGGGGGTGGGTAGACATCACAGCAGCCCCCAGAGTAAACTTTCAATGAATACTTGGGATGACAGTCTTATTACTGCATTGTCTTAATCTGGCAGTTATTTCCCTGCCTAGAAACCTCTAATGAGTCCAGTGTTCACTAAGCACAGAATAAATACCAACCTTTGAGAGTCTCAGCTTCTCTGTAAAGACTTAGGACTGAACTTGTCCTATAAGCTTTTCTCCCCATGGTCTTTGCCAAGGGAGTGCTGTCTAGCTGCCCAATTGCTTAGTCACCACTGAGGTGTCAGCAAGTTCTGCGCCATCTCCTGTGGTCAAGGTGATTCAGAACAAAGTAGGGCAAGCCTTTGGAACAGTCTAGGTCTGTAGGCAAGAACCTGGTGCCGTTGAAAGGAATCTCCCACTGCCTGGAATCCTGCCATTAGGATTCCATTATGTACTGCAGCATTTTTAAAACATCAAGAATGTTTTATTTAAATGCAAATAACCCAGTAAAAGTTAACAGGCTTAAGCTTTGTGATGAAATGCCTTAATATCTTTATTCTCAAATACTATTACATTTTCTATTTTAGAGTATTCTAAATGTGGCAATCTTGTTATGGTTTAGCTTGGGTTTCATCTGCTTATAATGAAAATAAAAATAATCTGTATTCCTTCATTTGGGCATTTTCTTTGAGAGGAATTGGAGGTATGGTAGGAAAAGGGTTGGATTTGGGAGACCTGGAGTCTAGTATGACATCTCTCCTGACAACCTGGGGACTTTTGCCAAGTTCTTGCATGTCTCTGCTCATTACTCCCTTCATTCAAAGGGGTTAAGATCTAGTTCTGTGTCGGCCAACACTAAGGGCGTGGCTATTTACTTTTAAATCTCTAAACAAAAGATAAGAGATCTGCAGAGGAAAAAGGAAGAGCTTTACTTTCTAAAAAAACAATTTGCAGATTGAGATGGCACAGCCTTCAGTACCCGTGAACATGTGCTCTCCAAAGAACAAAGGGAGAGTCTAGCTTAAATAGGAAAAGTTCTTGCCCAGGTTCTCAATCAAGTCCATTTGGGCAAATGAAAGATTCAGACTTGTTCAGTTTCTATTGATTGAAATAGTCAAGACCTGATTGGGTGGCTTCCAAGCACTAACCAAGAAGTCTCTGTCAGATGTTTCTTTCTTTCTTTCTTTTTTTTTTTGAGTTGGAGTCTCACTCTATCTCCCAGACTGGAGTGCAGTGGCCGCTCCCGGCTACCGCAGCCTCGACCTGCTGGGCTCCGGCGATCCTTCCGCCTCAGCCTTCCAAGTAGCAGGAACTACAGGTGTGTGCTACCACGCCTGGCTAATTTTTTTGATTTATTGTAGAGATGAAGTCTCGCCAAGTTGCCTAGGCTGGTCTCGAACCCGCGGGCTCAGGCAATTCACTCACCTCGGCCTCCCAAGGCACGGGATTACAGGCTGAGCCACCGAGCCCGGCCAGATGTTTCTTTCAAATGACTCATGAGAAGGGGTCTTCTGGCTGCAGCCTGCCCTGGCTCCAATAAGGTGTGTGACCAATCCCTCACACCCTACTGTGTCCACCTGGTTCTGCTTTTAAATCTAGAACATCCCTATTAACCACGGGGAATCTATCACGTCTGGAGAGCTTAGGGTCTTTATTTTCAGTTTTATTTTACAAGTCCAAGTTAATTAAAATTTAATTCAGTTCTTATGAGCCACATTTCAAATTCTCAGCAGACATTTGGGGCTAGTGCTACTGTGACAGGCAGTGCAGAAAGTTCTACCAGGCAGCTCATGGAGATGATGGCTCCATTTCTTTTAATTTCAAACCTTTTTGGTTTTGAGTAGGAATGCTTGTTTAGAAGAAAAATTAACCAGCATTTTTGAAATGTTGGGGGTTAGTGATAATATATAGTACTTACTGAGATTTATGCACATTCACCAGGGTTTATTTTTCTATCCACTTACTTTCTTCTATTTCTTATCACCACCCTGTGAGCTCATTTTACAGATGGTAGGACTGAGGTTAAGAGGGGGTTAAGTAGCTTGCACAGAGATCATCACTTGCATTCAAACCCAGGTTGGTCTGATGCCAAAGTCCAGGCTGCAGTTTTTGTTTTCTGAAATAAGTATGTGCTAAAAGGCTACACACTCACCATGCTTTGGAAAGACATTCATGGATCCCTATATGTGCTGTTCTTCTTCCTCCTTTGACTCCTTTCTTCCAGAAGACTTTATTGATTGGGTGCCATGCACATGATTCTTCTCTCCAGGGTCAACCGAAAATAACTCAAGGGCTCAGGAGCCAGTTAAAAGAGCTTATTAGAGCACAAAGCATGAGGGCAGCCATTCACGGAGCAGAGGTACAACAAAGATGGTGACCAGAGCTTCCAGTGCAGGAAAAAATGAGGATCATTTATATAGGCAAAAACAGAGGTGGTGAACAGAATTACATTTTTCATAAAAAGACTAATATAGATAAAGATTTGATTGGCTACTATTGATCACATTCTGAGGAGTTGCTTAACATTCTATTGTAAAGAGGTAACGATCGCAAAGGTCTCCATCTCCAATGTCATTTAGTCTAGGTTTGAGTCAAGAATAGGGAGTTTGGTTAGTGTACACCATCCTGACACAAAGGCCAGGAAGCAGAGGTCATGCACCAGAGAAGAAAAACACTCATGCTATGTGAGCCCATTTCCATGGTGTAACTTTTCACTTTGATGTAACACATTTGGGAGATTCTGAACTTTTATTTTCTCTTTACACCTGGAGGTAGCTGCTGTCAATATTTTGTTAAGGAAGTTTCCCCCTTCCAGAAGGTTCTCCATGTGTAAGGTCTTGAGTGTGGTATTTTCATACATGGATGATGTGCTGATCCACATGGGGCTGCTCTTCAACAGCCTGGCTCTGGTTACTATTTTGAATTTCAGTTAAGTAAAAGTCAGAAGCCTCTTTGGGAATTTCTTTGAATTAGAATCAGTCTGAAAACTAACTTGCAGTTTGCTTGGGATTTGAGAAGAGCTGTCCATTTGGGGACGTTGTGGGCAAAGCCTGTTTGGAAGCTAATATTTAGACAAATGTATTGAGTGAGTGGTGGCTGGGCTGGGGTGGGGGTGGTCACTGTTTGTTAAACAGGATAATGGAGTTGTCTTCTGGGTTATCAACTGCTGTGCTCATAAAGATATAAATGTTAAACCTAGTACCTGTTATCTTTCTTCTTGACTTAACTATATTATATGATGTTAAAAGAGCACATTGAACATCATGGGTGTACAGAGGAGGGGGAAGGGGTACCCTAATCAATTTATAAGTTTGAAAAGGTGATGTTTTGATGATAGGATCTTTTATTTAGACACATCATCCCAAATAGAAAACAGATTTTGATCCAACCCTGGGCATGTGTGTCTTCCAGAGAGATCTGAGAGAATGAGAAGGGAGCATTTCAGTTGAGACTGAGGGCAAGATGGTAATTTGAAGGAAGATGTGAAATGGAACGATAAGCAGTTTTCTTTAAAACATTTTCCTGTTTCTTTAAACATAAGCATATTTTAACAGGTGGGACCAAGGAATAGTTTTGTGGAAGGCATCGCACATCAAGAGCAAAAAACTGGCTCCATGAGGACTCTTTCTAGCCCCGTACCTGAAAAAGACCTGTGTGGTGTCCATGAAGGAAATGATTTATTCACTTCATGCAAACAAAGGATCAACTTATTGGGGTAATGCCCATCTAGTCTCTTCAGTCAGCTTGATATTGTAGGGAAGAAAAAAATAATTTCATTTCCTTACTTATGGCAATGTTCACGACTGAGAGTCCTATAACAAAAGACAGGTTAACAAAGGAAAAGCATACACATTTATTTAACATAAGTTTTATGTGACACGGGAACCTTCTGAAAAGAAAACCCAAAGAAATGGGTTAATCTGTGTATTTTTATAGGCAGTTATGCAGAAGTATGATTGGAAGACAAAAGGCATGATCTGATGGTAATGAACTGGGATGGGGAGAGAACTTAGCAATGTTGAATTTTTTGGCATTCTTGCGGGACATTCCTTCTTTCCAGCTGTAGAATAGGACTAACCTAGCAGGCAGTTATGCAGAAGTATGATTGGAAAGCCCTTTGTCACACAGGGGCCTTCAGAGGAGAAGGTCAGAGAGTGATCTTCTTGGTTTTGTGGCCTGCATCAGAAAGAAGGGGAATTCTAGTGTCTGCGGCCTGCTTCAGAGAAGATGGGAGTGGGAGAAGATCAGAGTGCCCTTCCTTCTTCTGCTGTTTTTTGTTTCCAAGGTGCCATATTTTGGGGAAGCATCTTCTAAACCTCATCAATATACAGTTTAACGGTAGTCTCAGGCCAGTGGAAACAGCTGAATGTTCCCCATGTGGTAGAAACTTAGTGGCCTCTGAACAGCTGGTTTCACATTCCCCAGTGGAGACCACTAAGTCCTCCCCATTTTGCAAAAACTCATGTATCTTTACTTCTATTTTCATGCACAACAGCTTGCAAATTACCTTTTTCCCTCTTATATTTCTAGGGGGGATCATTACTGTGTGATTTACGATAAAGAGGAAAGTATTTTCCCCCTTTGAAAACCACATGATGTTAGTTGATTTCAGAGGTGAAAATTGCTAACAATCATTTTGCTAATGTAGTCTCATATTCATGGAATACAGACAGACATCGTGTATTTGGTTTCAAGGCTCCCTATGACAGTAGCAGGCAGCTCTAGGGGTGGACCCTAGATGACGCCTGGTGCAGGAATTGTCCTGCATGTAGCACTTTGCAGTGACACACCATCTATTTCTAGGATGATTCTAGTAGCTGCTGAGGAGCTTACAAAGAATATTCCTGCCAGGTCTTCTTAAAAAGTCATTTTTTCTCCCACTTGTATATGATATCCCTCTTACAATAGGAGAATTTAGGAATAGGAGGGCATGAAGATACATCTTGTAAAAAATGATCTCCTTGCCACTCAGCTTGGTGGCTGTCTCACACCTGTCTTCTCCTTCTCAGACTCCCCTCAGAAATCCAGGACACAGCAGTGTGAGAGTTCATTTCAGTATCTAAGGACAGTTTGAAGGATACTGTGATGGACTGTTTGGGTTTCCACCATTCTCAGCTTCCGTTGAGCAGGAATGCAATCTTCTTCTTTTCCTTTTGCAATAATCTATTTATTATGTGCCTGTCGTGTCAAGTCCTGCTACCTGCTACATGGGAAACAAAGACAAGTCAGAGATGGACTTGGTCCTCAAGGTGCTTACTGACCAGCCACCAGCTTCAATGAGTGACTGCGGAAGTGCTGGTTTGGGTGGCTAAAGTAGAGTTCTTTAAAAATGTTGACAGCTTTTAAAATATTTTCTTTTCGGATCTGTAGGAGTAATTTGAACAGGAAAGTACCACGGTGGAAATAGGCATGTTGAGGAATTCCAGCACACAATTAGCTGAGCCTCTCAGTTGCCAGACTGAGATAATCCGTTGATAATATGGGGATGCCCAAAGATGATTGCAGAGGCAGCCCAGGTGTAGACCTGGGTTTGAATCCAGTTCTGCTTGTTTCCAGGCTTATGACCTTGGCCAAATCTCTTGGTCTCTCAGAGCTCCTGTTACCTAAACTCGCCTCTTAGGTCTTTGGGAGGATTAAATGAGATTGTGTGTGAGAAAGCTCCTGACATAAACTACAAGCTCGTTAAAGGGTTTCTTCCTTTCCCCTTGTCTTTCTCTGTTACTCTAGGATTTGGAACGGAGCCCAGAACTGCACAAAACACTAGGCTTTAACACTAAATATGTTTGCATTCCTGGCAACATGTTAGCCTTTTCTAATTACAGAGTTTATAATTTGCCAATGCTGAATTAGGGGCGAGGATGGGGAGAAGGAGGGGACTAATTATAGAGCAGTGATGCGCTGGAGTGAGGCTCGGGGGTGTCAGGGCAGAAGGGAACCACAGGGCCAATGACACCCAGAGGCTGAGTCACTGCAAAGTAATTAGTAGATGGAGACCAGAATTGAGACACACTGAGGTGAATTTAAGCAAAAATGATTATTTCCGGGAACTACATGGGGACTGCAGGATAAGCTATGAACCCTCTACTTACAGTTACCCCTGTGAGATTGTGGGGGAGGCTTCCAGAGGCCGGGAGAGCTGCAGGCTGGTTGTGTATGGGGTAAAGCTGTATCCGGGAAGCCAAGACCAGAGGTCCCGAACCAAGCAGGAGGCGGTAAGTCCATAGGCCTGCGCTGAAGAGGGTATGGACTGCAGACAATCCTAGAGTATGGGGCATTTCCATGGCTAAGTCATTATGAGGCTAGACTATAGCAAAGGGTAGGTTAGTTTCAAGAAAGAAAAAAATGCATCAAGGCATAAAGAAGCAAAGCATAAAGAAGTGGTGCTGCTAGCTTACCAACTGCTTTCAGACTTGCATCTGGAAAGTGCTGGGGAATGGTCCTGGATGCTGTTTGACATCATCTCTTCTAGTCTCCATCTTCCAGCCTTCCTTTTTCTCAATAACTCATAGATCTGTATCCACAAAGTTGTTTTTTTTTTTTTTTTTTTTTTTTTGCGGGAGTCTCACTATCGCCCAGGCTGGAGTGCAGTGGCACACTCATGGTTACTGCAGACTTGACCTGCAGGACCCAGATTGTCCCTCCACCTCAGCCTTCCAAACAGCTGGAACTATAGGTGCGCGCCGCCGTGCCTGGCTAATTTTTGGACTTATTGAAGAGATGAGGTCTCGCCGAGTTACTCAACCTGGTCTCAAACCCCTGAGCTCAGGCAATGCTCTCGACTCCACCTCCCAAAGTGCTGGGATAATAGGCGTGAGCCACCGTGCCCGGCTTACAAAGTTTCTTAACTCTTTTAGAAAAGATCTAGATTTTCAGCCAATGCCCCCTATTGAAGCAATACATCTTCCAAGTTCAATGTCAGCTTTGCATTTTCACTGCTTTGGATGTACTTCTATAAGATTGAATGAACCAGAAGATAGAGAATATCCTATGTGTGAAGACAGGACCCTCTCTTTACAGAAAACCTATTGTTTTTAGGGGGAGTAAAATTTCCATTTCCTAGACCATACGGGACATTAGGGCAGGAGCTTGTTTTATTCTCCTAGGTGTCCCTGGCACCTCGCACAGGACCTATATATAGTAGATGCCTGCAAAGTATTGATGGAACAGTTGAATAATTATAATGATGAAAATGGATAAAGCCACTCACCTAGGGAGGGACCACCACAAATGGAGAAAATGAAGCTAGAGAGGTGGAGTGGGTGTGTTTAGCGAGGGTCCTTTAAGGTCAAATCAAGGACAGTGCTTTGAAGGTCTTGAGAAGCCACTAAGAGATTTTAGTCAGGTTGTGAGGAGGGTGGCTGATGGTGCTAGGTAATTCAGGTGAGAGTGGAGCTAAGGCAGTGCCAGTGGAATGGGGGTGGAGGGCTTGTCCCCAGATCTTACTTCTTTGGCACAGTGTCAGAACTGAAAAGGTAGTAGGGTCAGCAGGCAAAATCTACCAACCACATAAGAAGGGGACCATAAACGTGTGGCTTTCTTTTTGATGGTTCATTTGATGATGGCCATGGCAGTCTTCAAGGTCATGTTCAATTCTTCTATTGGCTTGGTGGTTTAAACTATTGTTTCTTTTTATTCATTTATTTAGAAAAGGGGGTCTCATTATGTTGCCCAGGCTGATTCTGAACTCTTGGGCTCAAGTGATCCTCCTGCCTCAGCCTCCTGAATAGCTGGGACTACGTGCATGCCACCACGCCTCGCTAGTTTCTTTTGAAATTTTTAAACAGATAAGGTCTTGTTATATTGCCTAGCCTGGTCTTGAACTCCTGGCCTCAAGTGATCCTCCTACCTCAGCCTCCCAAGTAGCTGGGATTACAGGCCACTGTATCTGGCTGTTTCTTATTTTTAAGTTATGCTTTCAACCAGTAGAATGGCTTTTGAATTAACTCTATTTTGGGAAGAAAAACATACATCTGAGATGCCCACCAGGTTGTAATGTCTCTTCTTTGCTCTGAAAGATTGAAGTGCGGTAGAAATTGACCTACCTATAAATGCTGTCTTAGATAAGCCCACATTGCGTGCTACGAGCCTCCAGGGAGATGTGTGCAGTAGCAGAGAGGGCCTATTTTAACAGCTCTTATTTTTTTTTTCCAAAGAAATATCACTTCTCAGGAAAAACAAAAGCAAGAACAACCATCCTCCCCTTTGAAAAAACAAAACAAAACAACAACAACAAAAAACTTGCCATCTTTTTTCTTCAGGCCTAGCCCAAAATCTATCTGTGCTGGTTTCACTCCTGAAGCTTTCTGGTATCATTTGGTTGACACTCCCTATTGTCACTCAAGCCACTTCCCAGGCTGACCCTACCTTTCTTTCCACATATGTCTGCAGCCTTCCTACTAAAGTCCCTCTATGTTCCTGCTGGACTCACTGGCCCCTGTGTGGAACCCTTCATTAGATCATTTGACATTACCCAAGTTTGCTAAGAGTCACTATGTAATTCTATCAGTCTTAGCATTTACTTAAGGCACATATGTTCCAACTCAGACAGGGATGTACACAGTTGTCACTTAGAGTCAATGCTCTTTGTTGGGTATATTTGTAAGGTAAAGTGGAATCATAGAGGAATGTTCTGACAGAGAATAGAGGAAGCCAAGACCCCAAGGGTGGGAGGCCCTGAGCTGTCCCCCCTCCCCCAGTGGCAGCCAATAGACTCCTCTGCATATTTAATTTTTCCTCATGCTGGTGTTGTTTTCCAAGAGGTACCCATCTGGCAGCAGGTAATGTAAGAAGGGTGTGGGGGAGAAAGCTTGGTATAGGAGGAACGTTTGAATCTTGACTCGAACTTGATGGCTGTTACCTTTGCAATTGACTTAACCTTTTTGAGTCTCAGTTATCTCATCTATGGAATAGAAAAGCAAAGGAATCTATCTCCTAGTGTTGTGAAGTTGAAATGAGATGATGTATTTAAAGCACCCAGCTCAGAAAGTGCTGCTTTCTCTCCACCCTGAAGGCACTATTTCCTATCCGGGTGGTGCTTGCCAAACCTCCATGACCCGTACATAATCCTCAAAATTTTTACCATATTCCTGATAAAGATCATATACCAATTCCTCCATTCCTCTTAATTACTTACTTCAAAAAATTAAGTGATTTTTATTAACTGAATGCAGTTATTTCAGAAAGATACTATATCACTCCCATAAAAATAACTATAAAAACAATCACAAAATAATTGCTATGCTATTGATAGGCATATGCTGTTCCCGTGAAAGGCTCTGTCCCTGAGGCTTATTTTCACTTGGTTTAAAAGGACAGTGAGCAAGTTAGCAAGTTAGCAAGGAGGTGTTAGAGCTGTGCTGGCCCCCAAAAGACTTTTTCCTTGATGATCAAAAGGTATTAAAAGAACACTGACAATGGAATCACTCTTTCTCGATGTGATTCATTGTTATTAATGGTATGTTCAGAGGACTTTTGAAATCACATCAGATACCATGATAGGTAGCATCTTCCACTTTGGGAAACACTTAACGTGGGAATCAGTTATTTGGGAACAAAATGTCAACTGGTGACTCCAGGTCAGTGTCTTTAGAGGAAGGCACTGGCAGGAACTGGGGGAGTAAGGCAGTCAGGAGCCTAGCCTGAGGATGGGGATTCAGGGCAGGGCTTCAGCAGAGTAGGGGGTGCTAAAAAATCAAAGGGTCTCTCACCTGGGAGGGCTGCAGATTTGCTGCAGGTGGGGTAAGGTTAAGGCTCTTACTGTCCTTTTGGCTCTGGTAAGCATTGCTGCAAAAGTTCATGAATATAGTACAAGGGCATATTGGTGTGTGTGTGTTTATACAATAATAGTTATTTTTGTTGAGCTCCTTCTTGGTGGTGGGCACTATTCCAAGCTTTTTGAAAATATTAACTCATTTAATTCTCTTGACAAGCCGACGAATAGGAACTCTTGTTCTCCTCATTTCACACATGAAGAAACTGAAGCTTGAATGTTCAACAACCTACTCTGCTTCACAGAGCTAGTTTCTGTAAATATATGCAATGGGCAAGAATTTGCTTTACAACACTCACTCCAGTGCAAGAAATATTGTTAACTTTTTTTCTTACTCAAATCAAATCTAAACAGGAATGACAAGCTGCCCATAATTGTCTTTGTTAGGACTCCCTTCCCCATTCCCCTGGACCACTTATTTCAGTGATCCCCCAAGCAGTGGGGGTGCGGAGGGGCATTGTGCCTGACTCTGTGGCTGTAGGCTCAGTGGTTCTTGTTTTTTTGCTACTCAAATGCTGCCTTCAAGAGCAAGCATTCTGCCATCTGCTGGGCAGTTCTGGGTGGATTACAGAGGCGCTGCTGAATGATTCTCAATTTTGTTTATGATTGTATTGTGGGCTGGACTCTTGTTGCTGACCCCAGGGCTGCAGAGTAAACAGCCTCCGCAGGCATCCTATAGCTCTCCCACATCCAGAGTGCTGCCTGCGGGAGAGACTCTTGGGGAACTCACATCTCTTTTTCTGGGAGTCCTTCTCCAGTGGTTGGGTGCTGCCACGAGTCCAAGCATCAGCCCATCTTCCCCTTCCCTTCCAGCAATCTCCTGCAAGGGCCTAACCGTCTGAAGACTTGGATGAGGGCTTCTTCTATAGGTGGTTTGAGGACAATGCCGAAAAATACTAACCTGGCTTTAGAAAACAGAGAAGCAGAGAGAGAAATCAACTTTTCAGGGGGTAAAAGGCAGATATTAACATCTTATCATCTTGTCAGAGATATTTGTGTAATATAAATACATATTCACATAATATTATGAATACTCATGGTATAATGATACAAATATACCTGGCTTTATAGTGTGATCATTTTCTTATAAAGTCCTTCAAAACACATAATTTTAATATCACCATAATATTTAACTGTATAAGTATGCTAACATTTATTTACCTCATCCTTGTTATTTAACATATGGGTTGTTTTCAAGATTTGATGTTATAAATAATGTTTTGATGTTGTAAATCATGCTTTGATTAACATACTTCTCCATAAATTATTGTCCTGCTTTTGTATTTTGAAACTAAGAATCATTCTGAAAATTCAAACTAAAGCTGGTATTACTTTAAGTATTTGGTATTACTTTAAATTATTATTATTTTTTTCTCCAGTAAAAAAAATTATGTGATTTATTTTTTGTTTAATAACCAATTGTTTCTCATACCTTGAAAACTAGCTTTCTGTTTTAGCACAATAGAAAATAGATGGGTGATTCAGCAAAGAAGAAAGAAATTCTTTAACTGTAGTACTGATGTACCAACATTGTTGTAAATGGGACAAGCACAGAGATTGTTGGAAGCCTCAGAGAACATTGTCTCCCAGTACCAACCACATAGGCCCTGGTATATTCACAGCCCACAGGTTGATATAACCAACCCTAGCGACACCAAGAATGTGTTTCAGGAAGCATCGCAGGTGGTCAGAAAGATGATAGAAAATAATTCAAACAGTCCTTAGAACCACTGTGCTCCCAGCAGTCTTGGCTGGGAACTTTTGGGTATTAACAAAAGGCCAATAGGAAGGTCAGACAGTAGATGGCTCTGTGTGAATATGTCCAATGATCTCCCTCCTAATTTAATTTTTATTTTTTAAACAAAAAGAAAGCACAGTGGCAAAACAGTTGTTCTATTTACAGCAAGCTAGGGGCACTCTAGCTCTTGGACCATTTTCGACTTCAGTGAGCACTGAATAACTATTAACCTTGTTCATTGGGCAAACATTTTCAGGAACCTTCTAGGTTCAAGACTCTATGTTTGGTGCTGGAGATTCAAAGGTAAGTAAAATTCAGTGCTGTATCTGTCTTGGGCTTGCTCACCATCTCCTGGCAGAGAGAGACATGTAAACAGAGATACCAATAATTCCAGTATAATGTGATAATAGAGAGATGTGCATGATGACACTGGACCTCTTGGAGTAATTCTAAATGTTTAAGAATAAACAGCCATAGAATTACCAAAAAAAAAAAAAAAGGTTTATCAGTTTGTAAATGTTGCTCTTAATGTGAAAGAGATCCCATTCTAGCATAGTCTAACATAGTAATTATGCCATTATATATTACTTAGATGGTTCAAAGCTTTTTCACAGATACATACAAAATATTGAGTCAGATGTCTAGATAGGGTGTTATAAATCATCAAAGACGGCCCCTTATTTGAGAGGGAAGGAGCTGAGAACCTCAGATTGTGAGTGACTTTCTCCAGCATCCCACAAACTTGTTGACCTGGATGGGACTATGATTCAGGCTCTCGAACCAGTGGTCCAGTGGTCCAGTGGTCTTTCTCTGACACAGCTGACCATATTTTGTACTGTGATGCCTCACCCCCACTTAGTTCTCATTCTTGTCATAACTTATTTGATTAGGACAGGAATTAGCATGAGGTGTTGCTGTTGCAGAGGACATAAAATTTCTTTTCTCACCCATCTCTAAGTTCATGGCTGAGATCCGTATAACAAAAGACAGATAAGCAAGAGAAAAGCTCACATTTAATTAATGTAAGTTTTATGTGGCATGAGAACTTTCAGAAATGAGAACCCAAAGAAATAGGAAAACTGTGTGTTTACCACAGTTTTCCATATTGCCATTATCTAATGTTAATAAACTGGGGAAACTTACCAGGGCCTATTTGCTCAGTTTTTTTCTTTGAGTCCTTGTGTCTTCAAAGATAAGGACGTATCTTTCTTCCTGGTGTAGGGTAGGCACCTCTGGAATGAAGATTTTGTGACCTACTGTAGAGGAAGTCAGAGAATATTTTTACAGTCTGCTTCAGGGGAAGGTCAGGAGAGATCCTCCCACTTCTGTTTTCTCAAATGCCAAGATTATGGGTTAGCATGTTCTGAACCTTATCAGTTTCTACAGAGCTAACTGACACATATGAATGTCTCATTAGTCCCTATCTGAATTTATTGATGTTCTTCTTTCTTGTTCATGTAACATAGAATTATAAAAAGGTTCTCAAAGAACTTTTTTTTCGGGCTTTAGCCCAATAATGCTTCACTAACCACCTAATTCCTGTCAACTAGTTTCAGAAGTACCTGAGGATGTCTAATCCTTGTAAGCATGGGTTATCCTCCGCTTCCTTCTTCTGCCTTAACTCATTGGGGTGAATCACCCATCAAGGCCAATTGCAACTGAAGGCAATGTTGCTACTTATTCCTGCTAAGGGGACCAGAGAATGTTCTGAACTATCCAGGGGTGGATGCTGAGAATGCTGGTATTTTGGCTAAAGACCCCTTGGCTAAGGGGTCCATCTTTGCTCACACCCAAGTTACTACATTCTGGGCTTCTTGATACACCACCAAGACTTGATTGGATCTAGTGAAGAGCTTCAGAATGATCTTTCCCTCAAGGAATGGCCCATTGGGTTATGACCAACATGTACTTCCTAATTCTTTCTTCTAATTGGAAGCTCTAGGTCCTGCATGCAAATAGACTCCAGGATGCTTGCCATATGGATTCTAAAAACCTGACAAAATCCTAGAATGAATATAGCTTAGACTATAGTACAAAATTAGTACTTAACTATTTAGAATAGCCTATGTTCCATGGATGTTATTAAGGGCCCTAAGGAAAAAGAAGCCTATGGTGGGAAACACTGAATTCCACAGGTTACATAGGTTTTTTATTGTTGTTGGGGGGAAATGAAGTATAATTCACATACCATAAAATCTACTCACTGTAAGTATACAATTCAGTGATTTTTTTTAGCAAATTTATAGAGTTGTACAACTGTCACTATAATCCAGTTTTAGAACATTTCTATCAATACCTCCCTCCACCCCAAATTCCCCCAAGTTCATTTGCAGCCAATTCCCACTCCCACCCATGGCCTTAGGCAACCATTAATCTGTTTTTTACATATGGGTTTGCATATTCTGGACATTTTATATAAGTGGAATCATATGTTATGTGACCTTTTGAGTTTGGTTTTTTTTGTCCATTATGCTCATCCAAGTTATAGTATGTAGCAATGATTTGTTCCTTCTTGTTGCCAATTACTATTTAATTGTATGAATATACCATATTTGGCTTATCCACTCATCAGTTGCTGGACATTTGTATTGTTCCCAGTTTGGGGTTATTATAAATAATGTTGCTATTAGCATGCATTTACAAGTCTTTGTGTGGGCATATATTTTTACTTATCTTGGGTAACTTCTCATGATGGAATTTCTGGGTTATTTTGTAAGTGTATGTTTAACATTTTAAGAAACTTCCGAGGCCGGGCTCGGTGGCTCAGTCTATAATCCTAGCACTTTGGGAGGCTGAGGCGAGTGGCTTGCCTGAGCCTGCGGATTCGAGACCAGCTCAGGCAACTTGATGAGACCTCATTTCCGTAATATACCAAAAATTATCTGGGTGTGGTAGCACGCACCTATGGTTCTGGCTACTCGGAAGGCAGAGGCGAAAGAATTGCTCGAGCCCAGCAGGTCGACACTGGGGTAGCCATGAGCATGCCACTGCACTCTAGCCTGGGCAACGGAGTGAGACTCCAGCTCAAAAAAAAAAAAAAAAAGAAACTGCTGAAATATTTTCCAAAGACTGACTATTTTACATTCTTAACACCAGTTTCTGAGCGTTCCAGTTCATTGCATCCTGGCTAACACTTGCTATTGTCTGTCTCTTGATTAGAGCTATTCTAATGAGTATATAGTGGCATGTCACTGTGGTGTTAAACAGGTTTTTACTCAGGTCTTCTCACAGTCTTTAAAATAGCAGTGTGCATTGTAAATTGCCCAACATAATGGTAAATACAGCAAATGCAATGTTTCCCAAACTTACTTTCTTTTGGAATTCCATTTTTCTCTTAACGGAGCATATTAAAGGCCTAATGTTCTATAGAACAGATTTTGAGAAGCATTACATCATTTGATTGTTATTTTAAACATTGTTCTCTGTGATATTTAATGATGAAGAAGTGTTTGCTACACAGTGACTTTGAATCATAAAACATAGATGCAGAGGTTAACAGAATGTAAGACTTACAGGAGGATGCTCAAGAGATTAGCAGTGAGACATTAGTGGGAGGTGGTAACTTTCATGAGTAACTCAATGTCAGTTTGTTTTATTCTGTTCTTGGATCCCTAGCCCAACCCAGATGGGCCCCAAATCTTATGGGGAGTGAGGATGAGCTTAAACTGAGATCTTGGCTACATTTAACTTGTCAATACTCAGTCAGATAATAATAAAAAGGACAACAACAATAATAGTAACTGGATCAAATTCGTATTGATCACATCTATGCCAGGCACAGTGTTAAGTACTCTTCATAGTATATCTCGCTGAATTCTCACAATGACCTACCCCCAACATAGGTACTATTGTCACAACTATTTTACAGATGAGGAAACTGAGACACAGAGCAGATAGTAGATTGCACACAGGTAGTAGGAAGTGGCAGAGTCAGTATTTGAGGCTGGGACCTTCAGACACCAGGGTCTTTATTTTGTGTCCCACCACCACACCAAAAGAGCAGATCAGCCTAATAAAAGATTTTTGTTTGTCCTAATTACATAGCAATTATAGGACACTGGGAAGATTTCCAGTCTAGAATTGTTCCAGTCACCCTTGGCCTCTCCCTCTCATCTAATAGGAAATGCATGACTTGTTCTCCTGTGGGGGTCCTTGGTGTCTGTTCTTCCTTCTGGTTGATGGCCACCACCATACCCAGGCCTCATGTCACCTCTGGATATTACCAAGTATCCGTGCATACACACGCATCAAGCTTCCACAGGGTTTCATTGTCCTTAGATTTGCTCTTGAAAAACAAGTATGCACTTCTTCACTAGGGAGAGCTTTCTAGATTTCTGCTATACTACACTGTTTTGCTCAGCTCAACAATCTTCACTGACTTCCCTTGCTTGAAGAAAATTCCAAATCCTGAACAGGGCATTCGGACTGACAACGATTTCCTTCTCCATCAAATCATACCCTCCCTCTTGGTTCAAATGCTGTAGGCCAAAGGGCCTCCTCACTGCTGCCGAGACAAGCGAAGCCATCCTGCCTTCATGCCTCTGTTTATCTTTGCTCTGCAGTCTGCAATGCCCTCCTCTCCATTGTTTGCTTCTCGGAGCCCTTTACTGCCCTTGGGCATACCCTCTACTTCTGTGATACTATTTCAGCGGAGCTCGTAGTGACCTCTTCCTTCTCTGAAACCCCTTGGAGAACCTATTATCTGGGACGCCGAGTCATCTATGAAACTTCTTCAGCCTCAGTGTTGTTTTCTGCAAAATGGGTATAATACTAGTCCTACCTCATAGGATTGCTGTGCAGGTTAAAAGGAGTAAAGCACATGGTAAACTTAGCACAGTGCCTGACACAAAGCCTCAAGGCACGTATTCAATAGATGAAAAATAATATTAATAATTAAGATTGTAATTTTCATTACTGCATGATGCTTTGTATTGTTTCAAGCTGATTCTTTCCTGAGGGGTGGAACACTAGAGAATTGGGACCAAGTCATGTTATAATTGCTGCAATGCCTTCAGCACCAATATTCCAGGACATGTTTGTTGAGAACGTGTGAGCAAACCTAACCTGGGAGTCAGAAGCCTGATGTCAGTCTGAGCTCTGCCAGCACATGACCTTGACTTAGCTCCTTGGAGTCTCAGTTTCTTCCATTCTGCCTCATCATCCCTAAGGTTTTATTTAAACATGGCTTTGAATCCAAGTCCTGATATTGATTCTCTGTGTTAATTCGGGCACATTCTTTTACTTATTTATTTACTTTTGAGTCAGAGTCTCACTTTATTGTCAAGGCTGGAGTGCGGTGGCATGCTCATGGCCACCCCAGCATTGACCTGCTGGGCCCTGGCTATCCTTCCACCTCAGCCTTCCAAATAGCTAGAACTACAGGGGCGTGCTACCATGCCCAGATCATTTTTGATTTATTGTAGAGATGAGGTCTCATCAAGTTGCCCAGTCTGGTCTCGAACCCCTGGGCTCAGGCAATCCTCTTACCTTGGACTCCCAAAGTGCAGGGATTAGAGGCTTGAGCCATCACGCCCGGCCTTGGGCACATTCTTTAATCTTCTTTGGCCTCGGTTTCTTTATATGTGAAATGGAGATAATAATCTTGTTTTACTATTGACTGTGAGAATAAATGAAGTATTACTTATAAAATGCTTACCTTAGTACTTAGTTAATAGTTGCAACTGTGGTTGTTTTATCATTGCCATTTAGCTGGTAAACACTGAACTTGCTGGGATGTATTAGTTTCCTGGGGCTGATGTAAGAAGCACTATAAATTGGGTGGCTTACTCCACAGAAATTAGTATTTCATGGTTCTGGAGCTTAGACGTTTGAAATCAAAGTGTCAACAGGGTTGATTCCCTCTGAGAGCTGTGAGGGAGAATCTGTTCCAAGTCTCTCTCTTAGCTATTGGTAGTCTTAGGCTTGTAGATGGCATTCTTCCTGGGTCTTCACATTGTCTTCCCTCTGTGCATGTCTGTCTCAGTGTCCAAATATCACCTTTTTCAAGGACACCTGTCATGATGGATAAGGACCACTCTAATGATCTATCTCATCTTCACTCGAGTACCTCTGTAAAGACCTTATAAGATCACATTCTGAGGTACCAGGGAGTTAGGGCTTCAACATGGTTTGGTATTTTGGGGACACAGTTCTTCTGATAACATAGAAAATGATGAATAGTTGTATTTCCTTAATTAAATAGAAATTAAAAAAAAATCACTTAACAGTGATTTTTCAGGCCTTCACTTCACTTGATGTTCATGGCAATTCTTTTAACTAACTCAGGTAAGTAGAGTTAGTTTTGAGAAGATCTGCTTATTTCTGCAAAGCAAGTCCCAGGACCTCTGCCCTGAATGGTATTTCCCATACGTGCTTTTGAAATTGCACATCTATTGTTTCATGACACTGTTGCAGGCCCCCAGGATGGAAATAACACACAGATCTCAGGCAGCTGGCATTCCTTCTGTGTTTTTTATAGCACTCTGCAAACTCTTGTGCTGTTTACATGTGATTTATATTCCTCCAGTGGCCCCTAAATAGATGTAATAAAAACAGATTTAGAATATTAATCTGATATGGCTCAGGCCAACAAGATCTAATATAAGTTTATTTAGTGGGGATGGTGGAAAATCTGAAAGAGTAGAGTGAGACTCATTTCTTAGCAAATATTTCTTGCTAGCTTCTATAGGCCTATTTCTCAAAGTGCAGTTTCTGGATTCACTGGATTGTTTGTGTTAAATGCAGGTTTCCCGGCCCCAACCCTGCCCTACAGGTTCAGTGTCTTTGGGAGGGGTTCCTGGGATTTGCACTTCTATTGAGCCTCCCATGTGCTCAGTGGTGCTGACCTACTTTGCAAAGTTTGAGAACCGCTGGTCTCGGGCATCCTCCCAGAAGGAAATGCATTGTGTTGCTCAAGTCAGATGAGTCCCAGAACTGGAGGTTGTCTAGGGCTGAAGACTGAGAAGACCAGGCAGCAGGACTCACAAGCTGTGAGCAGGGGAGGAGTCCCACAGCCATGGTGAGGCCAGGTGTGTCCGATCCATTGTGAGGTGACATCTGTTGAGTATAATGAAAGGACAGTGGTTATGGCAATTCCTGTAAGAGTTGTAAGTGTATGTATTGTTGGCATGTGTGTGGAGCTGGAGAGTGGATCTCTGGCAGCCTCAACGTGAGAGAGATATGAGTACCATCTCTGTCAGAGGGTCTGGCAACTGGGGAGAGTTGGGGTAGGGTAGGGGGTGCAGGAGAAGCCTGAGGGGCTGCTACTTGGAGAGCTGTGTGCAAACTCAGGTTCTGGAGCTCAAACCAGCCTCTCTGCATTCTGCTCTGGAAATCCGTATTTTTAAAGCTCTTCAGGTGATCGAATGTGACCACCCCGCAGAACAGGACTTGAGAAGCCCAAGGGCCATGGAAAGAACTGGCTTTGGGACCAGTGGACCTTGCATTGAGTCCTAGCTTTGTGACCTTGATCATGTTACTAACTTACTCTGAGCCACAGTTTATTTATCTCTATGATGAAGATACAAATAACTTTTATTTTTATTTTTTTTGGCATTGTAAGAGTTAGGGATAAGGGATGTGATATGCTTAGCATGTTTTCTGGTACACAGTAGGTATCATTACATGGAGGCTTCCAACTTTGTGAGACCTGAGAAAGCAGGCACAATGACAATCCATTGGTCGAAAGAATCAACAGACTCCAGGATTGGAATTGAGATATAGTACAGGGCCTGGGCTCTAGATAATACTGTCTCTTTGTGTCCAGAATTGGAACTAGAAACAAAAGCAACACTAATGTCAAAGCTTAAATGGCATTCACCATGCAGGCCAGGTACTAGTAGTTTAAGCACTTTATGTACAACCTTACAAGTTAAGTACTGTTGTTATTATTATTTTACACATGAGAAAACTTGAGACTTGAAAAGATATGTGCATGACCATATGATCACTGTGCAGCAGAATCAAGTTTCAGACCCAAGTTATCTGGCTCTGGGTCTTCAGCACCCTAATCCTGCCCGTTTAAGCCACATACAAGGACAGAGTGGCCTTTGAACCACAATGCTGAGTTTCAAAAGTAGGCTGAACTTCAGAGAACGCAGTTTTTCCCCCATGCATTCCTAGATGTAAAGTTGTATAGCCTCTTCATAACAAAGTTAGAAAGGCTGGCATTTTCAGAACAGACTGAAAATAAGTCTCCATTGTTGCCAAAGACTTGATAAATTGCAACAGAGAATCCATAACACAAAATTGTCTTGTGTTGAAAATTCCTTGACTACTTTATATTTCATTTTTGCATAAGATTTGACCCCTTTCCTGGGTGAAGTAGACCTTCAAAGGACCTCTCTGACCACTGTTCCTTCTCCCTTATCCGTCAGTCTTACTGAATTAACCCCCATTCAGCTGATACTAATTTGAATGTCTACTCAAGATTTTCTCCACCTTACATATGTAAAGCATTGACATGAACAAATATACTGGTTCAATTCTGAGAGTATTTTGTCAGAATTTCAGCCTTTTGTAACATTCTTCTCTTTCCCTTCTCTCTACTCTCAGGGTATAACCTTCAGTGGCAGTACAAATCAGGCCAGCACACAGCTACCAGGTCCTGCTCGCTCCTTGTCAAGAAAAACAGCTGGATCAATTTCTAATCAACACTTCCAAACATAACACCTCTGGCTCACTGAAGGAGACTAGAGTTTGAAACTTTCCAAAGACTTCCAATAGACATTGAATACAAAAACATACTTAGGTTGCCTTTGCACAAATCTGGTTGATTTGAGAGACAAAGGAGGAGGAAAGAGGTGTAATTTTCACCCAAGAAGTCACAGAGACATATTCCACATTTAAATCAGGCGATGGATGATGGTTACTGAAGCAGCCCAAAACTCAACCACAGAGCAAGGAATATAGCTTGAGAGGTGACAAGGCAGTCCCAGAACCAAGCAATGGATGACTACAAGTATCAGGGCAACTATGAGGGCTATGCCCCCAGTGACAGCTACTACCGTGGCAATGAGTCCAATCCAGAGGAAGACGCGCAGAGCGATGTCACAGAAGGCCATGATGAAGAAGATGAGATCTATGAGGGCGAGTACCAGGGCATCCCTCACCCAGATGACGTCAAGGCCAAGCAGGCCAAGATGGCGCCCTCCAGGGCAGATGGCCTTCGGGGTCAGACAGACCTGATGGCTGAGAGGATGGAAGACGAGGAGCAGTTGGCCCACCAGTACGAGACCATTATGGAAGAGTGTGGCCATGGTCGCTTCCAGTGGATCCTCTTTTTCGTCTTGGGTTTGGCCCTAATGGCTGATGGGGTGGAAGTGTTCGTGGTGAGTTTTGCCTTGCCCAGTGCAGAGAAGGATATGTGTCTGTCCAGTTCCAAGAAAGGAATGCTTGGTAAGTGGAAATTTCCAATGATTATTTTCTTTATGGCATTAAAAATATGAAAGGGCGGTACTACAGGCGTGGCTACTTGGAAGGCTGAGGCAGAAGGATCACCGGAGTCCAGTGGGTCGATGTTGGGGTGCTGTGAGTGTGCCACTGCACTCCAGCCTGGGTGATGGAATGAGACTCCAACTAAAAAAAAAAAAAAAAAAAAATATATATATATATATATATATATATATAGCTGGACTTGGTGGCTCAGCCTGTAATCCCGCGCTTTGGGAGGCTGAGGTGAGTGGATTGCCTGAGCCCGTGGGTTCAAGACCCGCCTGGGCAACTTGGTGAGACCTCATCTCTACAATAAATCAAAAAATTAGC
>CAUYQG010265804.1:0-10341 GCA_963574415.1 Tarsius wallacei
CACTTTGGGAGGCTGAGGCAGCAGGACTGCCTGAGCCCGGTGTTTGAGACCAGCCCGGTCAACATGACGAGACACTGTCTCAGATAACTAACTAACTAAACAAACAAAACAAACAAGTTTTAGAAAAAGGTGATTCGGGAAATTGAGAGGCATTTGAGAATTGTTCTCCTCGTTTCGACTTTGGCACCCAAACCCAATGCACCTGATGGTTAGCACACTCCAGGATGCACATTCACCAAGGTGAGTTCTGCCCCATTTCCTCACTCCCCCTCCCGGAGTTCCAGTCTTTGGACTAAGCCCCAACATAAGCATGACCGTTACCTGTGGCCACTTGCCGTTGGACTGCGCTCGCCTCTTGATTTCCTCCACGGTTTTTCTGCGAGAGTCCTGGTCTGACCGGGACACAAACACTGGCCGGATGTACCGGATCAGGGCTGGAAGAAAGGGGCACGGCATGCTGGGGGGCGTGGCTCCGTTATAGGGGCCCCTGGGACGTCCCTTGGCCCTGCCTGTGAGGGAACAGGAGTTACCTGGTCTCCTGTGAAGCCCATGTGACAGAGGCAGCCCTGCAGCCTGCAGGACCAGAACAGAAGATGGCAACCACGGCCCGGGAATCAGGACACCGGGCATGCATGGGGCGGCCTGCCAGGAGGGAGCGAGTCACTGCTCCCTGTGCTTATGGGGCGGGAGGGCAGTCAGAGGACCTGACCCCATACAGGGTGGGTCATATCCTGAGAGCCCAGCTGAGCCCGACTCCCAGCACTTGTGAGTGGGACTGCACTCGGAAGCAGGGTCCTACAGATGACCAGGGTGAGAGGAGGTGCCCACCCGATGCCAGGGGACCCTCTACGAGGAGGAGGAGGCAGGGTTGGGGAGAGTAGTCCCTGCGATGATGGAGGCTGAGTAGAGCTGTGTGGAGCCGCCAAGAGGTGCTGGGACTGCCCACCACCTCTGGGGCTGGGACACACAGGCCTCACGAGAGTCCCACATGCGGGTGCCTGATTTGGGTTCTGGCTTCCGGGCACGAGAGAGGAGCTTCCTGTCATGTCAAGCTGCTGGACGGCGGCCCCAGTTCTAACCACCACACCACAAGGCCTCCCCAGCAGGGGTCACAGGCGTCCAGGAAACCCACTCCACCTTGAAGGGCGGCACTCGGTCAGCCAAGGTGTCAGCCATGACCAAAGCCTCCGTCCCTTTGCAGGAGGATTTAAAAATAGGAAGAGGCTTCTTAGAAAACTCTCATCAGACCCTGCAGTGAAACCATCCCCAGACAGAGCATCCTCTCTGAGAAAAGACGGGGCGGAGGCCACGGCTCAGGCCACCCCAGAGGGTGTCATGACTTCACCACGGGCGCCCAGGCTGGAATCCGGCTCTTCATTGTTCTCTTCTCTTCTGAGTCGAGGTGTCACTCTGCTGCCCAGGCTGGAGTGCAGTGGCACGATCGTGGCTCACCGCAGCCTCGACCTCCCAGGCCCAGGTCATCCTCCCACCGCAGGTACGCACCACCACCCAGCCCAGCGAATTTTTTAGTTTTTCTTTAGAGATGGAGTCTCGCCATGTGGCCTGGATTGGTCTTGAGCTCCTGGGCTCAAGCGATCCTCCCGCCTCAGCTCCCCAGAGTTCTGGGATTACAGGCGTGATGCACTGAGCTCAGTCCCAGCCTTTCTTACAGAATAGTACTTTGTGATTTTATTCTTTCTGGAGGTCTTCCAAAGAGTAGAGAGAAAATTAAAGTAAATGAAGAGGTTGAAGAAGATTCCTTCTTTCCGCGATTGCCCGTGAGGGCCACGGGACCCTTTGGTAAAATCAAAGATCTCAGCAGCCTCATTTTTCCTACGTCTTGAACCATGTTGTCACTTCCTGGTTCTAGGAACCATTTCCACCTGACTCTTCGGTGACTTGTGACTCTGCTTAAAGGGATGAAGTGAGAAGGAAGGGGAAGCAGGGACTTGCCCAGGACAACGGCAGGCCGAGCAAGGGACCCAGCCGGGGGGCTCTTCCACATCCCATGGTCCTCCACAAAGGCACATGGGGTCTTCTCAGCTGGTCATTTCCCTGGACAGAGTTGAGATTTCAGGAGCTCTCCCTTTCTGCCCACAATGGCAAGGGAACCGTGCTGGCACCGAGGCCACCACAGTCCTCAGTGGGCCCTGGGGTGGCAGAGGCAGACAACGGACACCGAGTTCTGAGCGGCGCCTCCAGCTGCAGTCTCTGCCCCAAGTCATTCGGGGCACAATGTGAGGGCACTGCCAACCCTGAACTTCACCCTTGGGCAGGCCTGCAGCCCTCTCGAGGCCTCACAGCCCCACACACCCCTTGGGCACACGTGGCTTCGCAAGCAACGTCCCTGAGTGGGTGAATAAGCAAGAGGCTTCTGCATGGGGGGGCAACGTGGCCTCCCCCAGGGACCACAGCCGGGGATAGGGTGGGGCTGGTGACCAGAGCCAGGTGCTGGGAGACCAGAGGACGTGCATGCCAGGGACAGGACTGCACGACCACACCTGTGTCCAGCCTCCTGCAGGCTGCCTCGGTCTCCCCACTCTCTCCTGGGGGGTTTCACCATCTCATTCCCAGCTGGGGTCTTCGTCTCTCACTTCCGGGGGGGTGTCTCACCCTCTCATCCCAGGGGCGTCTCACTCCCCGGGGTCTCACTCACTCACTCACCACTCATTCCTGGGAGGGCCTCACTCCCCCACTTACTCCCGGGGGCATCACTTACTCCTCCACTCACTCTGGGAGGGGTGTCACTCACTTCCCCAGATCGGGATGTCCCTGCTCTCCGCCTTCATCACGATGGAGGACATCGTCATGGTGACAGGGATGGCGTCAAAGTAGGACGAGTGTGGCGCCAGCGTGAGGATGGCTGCCTCGGTGGGTAGCGCCCGCCGCCCCTTCACGGCCACGTGGTGGAACCCGCCCGCGAACCACATGGTGCGCATGATGGCCTTGAGCAGGAAGTCCACAGCCCTGCAAGAGAAGCACGTGTCAGGTGGGCCAGGCCACCGCAGTCCATGGTCTCCGGGGGAGAGGCACCCGGGGAGGATCGGCAGGAAACAGGCATGGAGCCTCTGCCGGGCCAGGACGGGGGACACCTGCGGTGGCTGGGCCCTCGGTGGACATATGTCACTCGTCTATGCTGGGCTCTGAGTTCTCGAGCCTCTGTGCATCACACCATGGTGCCAGCACGACACACACCTCCGAACAGTGACAGGACAGGCCACAGCCATGGCTGACAAGCTTCTCAGAAGCAGCTTATTCATTAGCATTCTGATATGTTTACATTTGACTTTTTTGAGTCAGGGTTTTTCACCCAGGCTGGAGTACAGGGGCATGATCACAGCTTACCGCAGCCTTAATCTCCCAGGCTCAGGTGAACCTTCTGCCTTGGCCTCCTGAGTAGCTGGGACTACAGGTGCATACCAACACACCAGGCTAATGTTTTTTATTTTTTGTAGAGACAGGGTCTCACTATGCTGACCAGGCTGGTCTTGAACTCCTGGCATCAAGCAACCCTCCTGTCTCAGCCTCCTAAAGTGCTGGGATTACAGGCAGTAGCCACCACACATAGCCGCATGGAACAAAAACATCGAAAGACCTAAGTGCACATTAAAGCACACAGTGATGCCTATAGCTGGAGATGGAGGCGGAGACTTGCATGTAAACCTCCCTGGTCTCCCTCCCTCGGGAAGTCCAAGGCTCCGTGAGCCAGGCGGCATGTCATCCAATGAGCTGTTTCTGGAAGACGGAAAACAAATTTGGAAAATAAAGTAAAAATCAGCTTAGAATACCTGGACCTATTTCTAATTTATCTCTCTTTAAGTATGTAAGAACTTAGTCATTTAGGCGCGTACATTCCCTTTCATACTAATCTCTCACACGGCTACAAACCAGACAGTTATCGATCACGTCGCTGAAGTGACAAGTGGTGGATATCCCTTGGCAGGAGAAACCACAGGCCATGCACACTTCAGTCCACAGAGAAAAGGACTTCCCTTTCGAGGAGCCAAGGCTTCTTTGGCCACTGGGCTGAGCATGTGATCCAGCCGGGTAAAATCACCGTGCAGAGAAACAACAGCCCAAAGTCCCACTGGACTGACTTTCCCGAGGGCCTCAGGGTCCTCCCTGCAGGAGCCTGGGAGACGAGACCCGCAGACCTGAACAGCTGCCCATTCCCAGAAGGGCACGGGCCCTCAAATGCTGGGAAGAGGCCTCCACCTGTCTGGGGGCACATGGTACAGTTGAAACCACCCTGAGACGCTGGCCCTGGAGCCCGCCGTGAGGACACAGGCACGCAATTTTCAATTCCTTGTCCTACTGAAAATGAAAACAGGCACTCTTCTGCATGTCATTTTCCACAATAAAAAGGTGTAAAAATAAACACCAAGAGACAACACCTGAAGCATTAGGAGGGAGAAACATGGTGGGGGGGAGGCAGGGGAGGCTGAGGCTGAAGAGGCAGCTGCAGTGGATGGAGGCAGTCCCAGGAGGCAGCGCAGAGGCAGGAGGGAGAAGAGCGGGGCAGGGGCCACAGCTCATTGCTTCTGGGAGAGGGGCACGGCCTCAGCCCCAGGCCAGAGGGCAGGCAGTCCTCAAGACGCTTGGGTGAGCCGCAGGGAGAGGTAAACTGGACAGCCCTGCTCTGAGGATCCTATAGAGCCCTAACTAGTCGGGACCCAGGAGGAGCCCGACTGCTGGGCGACATGGCAGCAGAGAGGACCCAGTGCCCGCTCACCAGGGTAGAGGCACCCGACGGGCCCACAGTGTTTCCAGCTCCACCAGCCTTGACTTCAGGGGAGCATGGGATGGGTGGCAGAGATGCACACGCAAGATCAGGCACTGCTATGAGCTTCCTGGATGCCCACCCATCCCACATCCCTCAGGCAGATGGACATCTGACATTTCTGGACACAGACGGGAGCCAGCCATGGGGCAGAGAGGCCGAGGACTGACACTGTGGGGAAGACAGTGCAGGCACCCAGGGAGAAAGTTAAACAACCCACCATGCTCCTTAAGAGAGGGTCACTGAGGGGCACACGAGAGCAAGAAGGCAATCTGGGGACCGGAGACCTCACCACGGAGACAAGAAGATACCTCATCACAGGGACACCCATGCTAGAGACCAGACACCTCACTACAGAGGCACCCACACGCTAGAATGGCTGACTATGAGGAGAAGGAAATTTCTCAGACTATTCAGGAAAAAAAAGGGTGGAAGAGCAAGCTATGCAAAGAAAGCAGTTTCCTAGAGTCAAAGAAGCCACAGGTCTTTGGCACCTGTGTCAGGGAGCAGAGCAGCAGAAAACAAACAAACAAAAAACACCTAACCACAGCTCACGTATAGATGCTTCCTTTAATCATTCTTCAAGTTTTCAAGGGCAAGAGACAAGAGAAGATGCTGGAGCCTCCCAGAGAAGAAAAATGGGCTACTCAAGCCTCTGGGTGTTAGAAGACCGCAGAGTTACACCTTCAAGGCTCTGAGGACAGAAGATGGTGAGCCTTGAGTTCTATACCCAGCCAAACTAGCCACCCCTTGTGCAGGAGCATGAGGACATTTCAGACAAGAAAGGAGCCTGCATTTCTCCTGCATGTCCTCTCTCTGGAAAAAACTCGATATTTCAGAAGTCTTAAACAGAAAACAAGGCAAAAGAACAGAATAACCAGCCCAGGAGTGTATCAACACCAAGAGAACAACAGGCATTTTAGATATCAAACAGCAATCACAGGGGATGGTCCCAGGACCTTTGCCCGGGCTGGGTGTGCTCTCTCTGGAATGTTCCACCATCTGAAGCATGCCCTGCCAAGTGGGTAGAACAGTCTTGGACAGCTGGAACATTCCAGGGAGAAGACACAGTCCTGCAAAGGCCCTGGGACAGGAGCACCCTTGAATGCTGGAGACAGTGAGGAGGCCCAGGTGGCTGGAATGGAGTGGAAGGGGAGAGACAGGATGGACAATCCCTAGGGCTTTGTGGCACTGCAAAGACGTGGGCCTATCTGGCTGAGGTGACCAAGGGAGCCACCAGGGGTGGAGGGCAGAGGGGGCTGTGCTCTGACTTCCTCTGGTCAAGAATCCCCATGGCTGTTGGTTGAGGCGAGGCCAGGAGAATGGTCGGCGGGCATTCGGGGTCCAGGTAAGTTGCAAGGCTGGGCGGACCTCAGCAGGGACCAGGGAGGAGGGTCCAGTCACAGGTGAACCCCGAAAGCGGATCCAACACACTTCAACAGGTATGGATGGAAGGCAGGAGAGGGCGGGCTCATGGCTCCTGGGCTGCATGATGGCCTGACAACACATTTGCTCACTTCGTGGTGACTTACAAACACACCAGCCCACGTTGTGCTGAGTGTTCAACCTGCAAGCCCTGTGTAGGTGTGCTGGGTTGGATGCTCTATGAACAGCTGGGCTGAGACCAGGGCTGGAGGAGAGGCCGTGCCAGGCAGAGTCTGGGGATCACTGGAGTCAGAGCCTGCTGGGACCACCAAGAGAGGCCCCAAGGCCACAGGATGTCAGAGCGCGGGCAGGATGGAGACACGGTGAATGACTTGGAGAGGGGTGCATGGCGAGGGAGTGGATACGAGGGAGGACTGCTGAGTCTGGGAGGAGCCTGACCTCAACCCCAGGTGAGGCCATGGAGGCCCCTTGTCCCCACCACAGGGCTGTGCGTGGAGGCCATGGGGAAACCTGGTGCCTGAACGTCAGGGATCTGCGTGCTCCAGATGGTTCTGCCACAGGAGGAGACAGGAGATGGAGGGGCTGGCTGGGGAGGAGGTGGCCCCTGTGTCCACCACACTGCAGCTGGAGTGTGTATGATGGTAGGCCAGGAAACCACATCATGTGCTCCGTGTGGGCTGGTTTAACAGGTGCAGGGATGGTCCCTGGGCAGCGGGTGGGAAGACTGAGCTGGGGCACAGGTGCCAGGGGAGGAGGTGCCGGCTTCTGGGGAGCTGAGAAAATGGCTTGAAGTAAAAGTTCAAAGCTCTGCCCTCCAGACTGACACACCTGGGTTCTGGGGTCCTTGTGGGGATGTCACGGAAGTCCCAACCCAGAGCCCTCAGGAGGGACCCTTCCTTCTGAACTGTCTGGTCGGCTCTGGGGCAGCCCCTGGAGGATCCGGTCAGACTGGTGACATGGCCCGGAGCTCGAGGAGTCAGCCCCAGGTGCTCGGGTCTTGTGATGATGCCACACGTTTCACAGCACTTTGTGTTTTGAAGGTGACTCAGGTGAGTGCCTTCTGTGAAATCATGTCATTTGCTCACTGAATGTCGAAGATTTTTTTTTTGAGTTGTCATTCTGTCACCCAGACTGGAGTGCAGTGGCACGCTCCTGGCCACCACAGCCTCGACCTGCTGGGCTCCGACGATCCTTCCACCTCAGCCTTCCAAGCAGCTGGAACTACAGGTGTGCGCTACCATACCTGGCTAATTTTTTTGATTTTATTGTACAGATGAGGTCTTGCCAAGTTGCCCAGGCAGGCCTCGAACCCGTGGGTTCAGGCAATCCACTCGCCTTAGCCTCCCAAAGCCCAGGGATTACAGCCCAAGCCACTGAGCCACTCAGAGATTTTTATTTTAGGAAGGATGAAATGACACAGACTCACATTCAGCAACATGCTCTTTAGTCTAGCTGCAGTCTGCAGAGCTGTGACCATGGCCAACGACTCAAGTCCCACTGATGATGCAGTGACTGTTCGTGCCCTACACTTGGAATCCTATGATCTCAACCCCGTTTTCCTAGCCCCTCCACCCCAACCTGGGTGTGTTCACGACGGGGGCCTCTGAGGAAGCCAGCACTCAGCATCATCCCTTCTGATGCCTCTCGAGTACAAGCCCAGTGCAGGGAGAAGCAGACAGTGTGTGGGATGGGCATGCTACACACAGACCCCAGGGCTGTGGGGCATCAACACAGTGCAGAGGTGCAGCCTTAGCACACACAGTACTCACACATACACACCCTCTCACCTGCAAATACACTCACACACATATACTCACACACTCTCATGCATACATGCATGTGCAAGGGGGACCCCTCCAAAAACTGGAATTATCTTCTGGAGGGAGGGCCCTTTGCAGGCTTCCCCTATCAGGTAATGGTTCTAGGAAGCCACGGGTGTCTGTGTACCAGCTAGTGTTGTTGTGAGAGGCTGCGTTTGGCTTCAGTGAATTTTTTTCAGAGATTCTTTCAACACGTTTGTCCATTTCATGGGGATTTACAAGCACACCTGCCCACACAGCGCTGAGTGTTCAGCAGTTTTTGGCCAAAATGGCATGACCCCCATGCCCCACCCTCCCTATTCACCCGATCTCACCCCAGTGACTTTTTTTTTGTTTCCCAGAATGATAAAGTCCTCAGAGGGAAATGTTTTGCCCATGTGGAAGAGGTGAAACAAACAAACAAAAAAACAGCAGAAGCACTAAAAGGCATCAAAATGGACAGGTTCAAAAACTGCTTGGAGTCGTGGAAAAAAGAATCTTGATAGGTGCGTTGCATCCAATGGAGAGGACTTTGAAGATGACTGAAGTTTAGACATGTAGGAATAAATACACATTTTTTAATGAGTAAGATTCCAGAATTTTTTGGGCCCCCTTGCATACACATACAAGTGCACACATGCATACACACTCTAATACACACACACACTCTCACACACACATGTACACATGCAAACATGCTCTAACACACATGCACACTCCTATGGTTACACACATGCTCACAATGTGCACTCACACATGTGTGCACACATACACACAGACACACTTCCATACACATGTACACACACTCTTACACATACACACACATACACATAGGGGCACAGACTCTTACACACACACAGAATGAATCACAGTCTCTCTGCAGACCCAGATGCCTACAGTTCTCACAAGGCTGAGAAACCCCAGTGTCTCCCTGTCATGGGAAAATCTGCACACATGTGTGATGTACACACAGGTGCATGTCTGAAGTGGGGCTATAGGAATGACAGTCACTGTGGCCCATGTGAATTATTCACAGACAAGAAAAGCCATCAGAGGAGTATGGGGAAGACAGGTCACGGCTGAATCTACAATTCTGAAGGCCAGAGGAGGCCCATGTTGTGGAGAGAACAGGGAGGGCGTGCACAGTGCGGGTCGGGGAGGAGACACGGCATCACGCGAGGGCTGGGCGTCACCTGGCCCTGCCGCCAAGAACCCAACAGGGTGGCATCACCGCGTCTGCTTAGGCCATAGCACCTCTGCTCCCAGCTGGGGTTCGAGTCGGACTTGCCGGGATTTATCTGGCTTCATTTTAGATTTGATGCCAAATTCCTACGTTATAGTTAAGATGTCTTGAAAACAAACCTCAAGACAATATATGCTCTTCAGAGACTCTAGAAAACCCAGAGAAACAAAGACCCCATAGCCAGCAAAGATCTCTGCCCCTAACAGCCCAGGCAGCCCTGGGAGTCACCATGGCCGGGCAGCTTGATGTCCACCTGGGAAGGCCCAGTGTGAGACCCACACCCAGCTGACCCCACGCCCACTGTTCTCATGCCTGATCAGCCCACTGACCCCTGTCCCTCCTGTCACCCCATCCCACGTCCCTCCCACCGTCCCTGCACCTACCATCTCTGCACCTACCTGTCCCCACGCCCAGCCACCCCCACACTCCCATTCCCATGCCAACCCTATCCCCACACCCCCGTCTTCATGCCTTCCCATCCCCATGCCCCCCATCCCCACCAGTCTTCATGCCGTGCTCACACCCCCCTGTTCCCAGCCCCTGTCCCCACACCCCCAAGTCCCCCCCCCACCCCCTCCCTTCCCATGCCTGGCCGTCCCCACCCCCAGCTATCCTCGAGTCCCCGGTCCTCACGCCTTCTTGCCTGCCTGCAACAGCCCAACAGCCCGGCAGCCCCAGATCCCTGAGTGGCATCTCCCCCTGTGTGTCCTGGGTGTGCAGGGGGGAACCCAGGCTCACAGTAGACGTGGCTCTCATGAGCCACCCAGTGGCACCAACATTCCTGAACGTGAAGACACATGCCAGATCTTTCCAGAGGAAGAGGATCGGGGTCAGGAGGGCAATGTGGCAGGCTCCGCAGGCCACAAGGCCTCCGTCCCAGCCACGCAGCTCTCTCCACAAACGCAGCCCTGAGTGTCACGCTCGGGTGTGGCCGTGTCCCAAGACTTCATTTTCAGGCACAGGTGGTGCAGGCCATGGCCTGCCCATCTTGCTGTGGATTCTTGCTCAACGACTCCCATTCCCATCTCTGAACAGCCCACCCAGGGAGATGCCAATACACTGGTGCTGTCAGGGGTGTGGCTCTGTGATGGGAGGGATAACTCCCAGGACACGGAAAACGCCGGTCACAGTGT
>CAUYQG010265805.1:0-10522 GCA_963574415.1 Tarsius wallacei
AGAAAGGAGGGAGAGAGGATTAAGCAAGAGGGAAGGAGGGAAGGAAGGGAGGAAGGAAGGGAGAGAGGAAGGAGAGAGGGAGAGATAAGCAAGAGGGAAGGAAGAGGAGGAAGGAAGGAAGAAGGGAGGGAAGGAGGGATAAACAGGAAGGAGGGAAAAAGGAAGGAAGGGAGGGAGGGAGAATTAAGCAAGAGGGAAGGAGGGAATGAAGAAAGGGAGGAAGGAAGGGAGGAAGGGAGGGAGGAAGGAAAGAAGAAAGGAAGGAAGGAAAGAAGAAAGGAGGGAGGGAGGCAGAAGCAAAAGGGAAGGAGGGAGGAATGGAGGGAGGGAGGGAAGGAGGGGAAGAGGATTAAGCAAGAAGGAAGGAGGGAAGAAGAGGAAAGGAAGAAGGAAGGCAGGCTGTTCAGAGAGAGAACCCATCCACACTGACTGAAAGTCTCTGTTTCAGGCACTGGGTTGAGTGTTGAGTGTTGGGAGTATAGAAACCTGCCTGTAAGCAACTGCGTATTATTAGAAGAGAAGAAAAAGTTATCCATATATAACACAAGGTAAAGGATTGCACATGTCTCCAAGAGGAGACAGGGACAAGATTAGGGTCTTTAAAAAGGAAATCCCTGTAGCATTTAGTAACAGCCAGCATTGACAGCACATGAACACACTCAGCAATCCTCCCAACAGTCCTATCAGGTAAGGACCACTCTTCACCTGTCTTAGAGATGAGGACACAGGTGAGTGAGGCCAGGTAACACGCCTAGGGTCACAATGTGTCTGTGGGGTGGCATCCTAGTACCCCACCTTCAACCAGCTCTGGGTGCCACGACACTGAGTTCCTCGTGGCAGGGGCAAGCGAGCGTATTGTGGCGGGGAAAATCCATTGCCTCTTCAAGGTAGATTCCTGGTGGTTGATGGAGAAAGTCTATTTGGAATTGGGTTTAAAAATAATAACACTGTGAATCAAATGTTTTAAAGGCACTAAGGTCTAGAAAAGACCATGGCAAGAACCACCATGAGGAAAGCCAAGGGTGGAATATAAATGTACTCCTCTGGGCCGGGCATGAGAGCTCACGCCTGTAATCCCAGCACTTTGGGAGGCTAAGGTGGGAGAATTGCTTGAGCCTAGGAGTTCAAGACTAGCCTGGGCAACATCTCTACAAAAACTCAAAAAATTAGCGAGGTATGGTAGTGCACACTTGTGTCCCAGCTACTCAAGAGCCTGAGACAGAAGGATTGCCTGAGCCCAAGGAGATCAAGGCTTCAGTGAGCTGCAGTCCACGCCACTGTGCTCCAGCCTGGGCAACAGAATGAGGCCTTCACCAAAAAAATAAATAAAATGTTCCTCCCGTGCCTCACTTGAGACTCGGCACTTTCTTTGCCCATTTTTTCTCAAAGCTGATGGCTGATCACTGACAGGAAGCCAGCCCTACTTCCAGATGGCAAATCCTAGCAGCCTAAGAAATACACTAGACTAATCATTGAGGTGGGATCCAGGCCATCAGAAGGTCATTGAACACTGGCCAAATGCTTGGCTCTGTTGGAGTGAGCAGAAATAAAAACGTGTCAGAAAAAAACAAGTCAGATCCCTGCCAATTATAATCATTATCAGGAGGCATTGGGCTACAAGTAAGAGCATAATCCATCAACTGAGCCTCAAGCAAATAAGGATTGTCTTTTCTCACCACAGAAGACTGAAAGACTGGGCACAGTGGCTCATGCCCAAGGCACAAAAATCCCAGAAGTTCAAGACTAACCTGAGCAACATAGCAAGACCCCGTCTCTACAAAAAAATTCTTAAAATTAGCTGAGTATGTTGGCTCACACCTGTAGTCCCAGCTCCTCAGGAGGCTGAGATAGGAGGATTGCTTGAGCCAAGAAATTTGAGGCTGTGGTGAGCTGTGATTTTCACTCTGTCTCCAAGGCTGGAGTGCAGATGGCACCACTGAACTCCGGCCTAGGAGACAGAGTGAGACTCAGTTTCTAAAAATATATATAAATAAATAAACAAGAAGACCAGAGCTGTGTCCCTGCTGGAAGCTTCTGAGGTTCACACTGTCAGAGCCAGTACCTCTGCAGTTCTTAGCTCTTTTCTAAGTGGTTGCTGCACAAATGCCACTGAGTCACCTCTGTCCACAAGGAAGCCTGGGATGGTGAGCATTGAACTTTACATCCTTGGGGTAGAGGCAGGCAAGGGACAAAAGTGCCCTCTGACAGCCACTCTGGATATTCTTAGGGCCTGGCACACAGTTTCTGCAGGACGAGCATGGTCCTGAGTCCACTTAGAACGCTGGGAGTTTGCATGTTTCCCTTGATTCCTGCCTCCCTCCCAGTCTGCAGTATGACTCACCCCCGTTCTTGTTGCGACCTGCCCTGGCTGTGAGCTCTGGGCATTTGCTTCCTCCCTGGGCATTCGCCAGTCTGAATTATTTACGAGCCTAATGTACACACTGATGGAGTTCTGACAAGGGCCACTGAAAGGAACAGCCTGCCTGTAACCCCAGCACTTATCATGGGGCGAAAAAGCCTCGGATAGACACTATCAGCTTCCTCTTCAGGGAAGAGCAGGACAGCAAGAAGGATTGGATGGCTGGAAGTAACCCACTTCTGCCTCCTTCCAGCTGCCTTAGAGTGACTGCACTAACTGGGAACTGAGGGCCAGTGGGCACCGGAGGCAAGAACTAGGTCATATACCTCGGGTCCCCAGTCCAGGCCCACAGGGTAAGAACAAGAGCCCAGACTCTGGAAGCCAGCAGACCAGGGCTGTGCCTCAGCTTCCCCATCTGACCAGTGGGCTTGCTGTAAGGACTAAATGCAGCAATCCCTGTGCAATATATGGCTGCCAAAAATGGCCACAATTGTTCCCCTCCCTGGGTCCACACCCCTTTGCAATGTGACTTTACCCAGAGGCGGAGTCTATTCCACACCCTGGAATCCAGGTGGGCCTGTGGCTCGCAGTGGCCAACAGAATGCCCTGCAACTGACGTCATGCCCTTTTGAGCCTTGCAGCTTCTGCTGATGGTAATGCAAAATGGCAGAGCGGGGGAGTTATGTAATGGGTCCAGCAGTGGCCAGAGGGCTAGCAGAACAGTCCAAGGTCAACGACCGTCTATCATCTTCCCACACAGGAACATCTTCTGAAAGGGATGTGGAATTTTCTGAGATGTGCAGGGTGTGACGTAAGGGACTGAATTCTAGGTTGGAGAGCACCCTGCACCCACATATATCCTTGGATTACTAAGTTGGGCCAGTGGCTTCAAGTGTAGCTCACTCAAGTTTGCCAGAACAGCCAGAAAGTAAAGAGAGCCCCAAGGGTCCCCTTTCCCTCTCATGGGAAGAGGGCAGTGGGGTCTGGAAAGGGGGTTGGGGAAAGGGATAGGTTTAGGCCTAAATGCATGGCTTTCCTTACAAAAGGGACGGCTGCAGTGTTGCTAGGGCTGTTTGCTTGTTTGTTTTTCTTTATTTTGGGGGGAGGGTGGTTTCTTTTGTTTGTTTGAGATGGGGCCTAGAGGTCTTGAACTCCTGTGCTCAAGTGATCCTCCTACCCCAGCCTCTATTGTAGCTGGGGTTACAGGTATGAACCACCATGCTCCACCTGCTTGTTTTTAATTTATTCTTGCTCCATGCCTTTAACAAAAGATACTTTTTGCTTGTTTTATAGCTGATGGTCTACACTTTACTTTGGGTCCAGTGCATCCATGTCTAAGTATGTGAGGAGGAGGAGGAGGAGGAGATGGAAACGACTTAAAAGTTTCACACATGGTTACAGAATGGGCATCCCATTCTCCATCAAGAGACACAGCCCTGGGGATTCTGCGGTCACTCCCCAGCCCCAAGATTGTGCATCAGTGTTTTGGGACACCTGATGATACTATTTTGTTCTTAAAATCAGTCAGTAGCTAAAACGCTGCAACAAAAACAAAAGGTTGACAAAGCTACTGTGGGAGGATCTCTTGAGTCTAGAAGTTCGAGACCAGCCTGGACAACATAGCGAGACTCCATTTCTTAAATAAAAACAAATAGGCGTGTTGACAGGCTTGCTTAGTTAGCCATGAGATCCCAACTTGAAACACCAATGTCTGTCCCAGTGAGTTTGCTACCGGGAGAAGGGGTGCTCCTCCTGCTGTGGGACGGGTCGATGTTGATGACCAGGTTCCTGGGTTCAAGTTTGGAAGGAATTTGCAAACAGACATCTAGAGTAGCAAGACAAGCCAGTGGCTTTATTAAGCAAAGAAGAGTACAATCTCAAGAGAGGAGAGTGGGCAGAAACAGCCTACAGAACAGTTGCTGCTTCTGCACCCGACTATGGTTGAGTTTTAACTTTTATTTCTGGTTTTTGTTTTTTTTTTTGAGTTGGAGTCTCACTCTTGTCTCCCAGCCTGGAGTGCAGCAGCATGCTCATGGCCACCACAGCCTCGACCTGCTGGACTCAGGCAATCCTTCCGCCTCAGCCTTCCAAGTAGCTGGAACTACAGACGCATGCCACCACTTCTGACTAGTTTTTGTAATTTATTGTAGAAACGAGATCTTATCAAGTTGCCCAGGCTGGTCTCCAACCCCTGGGCTCAGGCAATCCTCTTGCCTCGGCTTCCCAAAGTGCTGGGATTACAGGCTGAGCCACTGCACCTGGCCTTAACTTTTATTTCTGCGGTATTCGGGGGGGGGTTTGGGGGTGGTCTTTTCCTAAAAATGGGTGGTCTCAAGACTGGGTTACTGTTACTCCTCCCTCTCATCAGGTGAGAGTTTCAGGCCTTATGGGGTCATACTGAGACTGTCATGGTGTCAGGTATATGATGGGTGTGGGAGGCTTCCCTAGGATAATTTTATGCGAGTAGCATTATAATGAAGGTAAAGGTGAAAGTCATGGTTATCTTAGGTCAACCTTGGCTATTGATGCGCATGCTCCAGGGGTTCTCTAAGCCAGTTTCTGCCTCCACCACAAGCATGCTGGATAGATTAACTACTGTGCTGCAGGTGTGTTAGGCAGGTGTGGAGTGTCCTATAGCTAGGCCGCTTGCTCGCATGCATGGCTTGGCACCAGCTGCTACAGGCATCAATGAGCTTGGAACTTTCCCACAGCCTTAAGTTTTCCTAGTCTAAACCTGCCTATCAGGCTCAGCCTTCTTTCACTAGTGACCCCCAAGGGTCTAGGTTTACAAACTACTTGGAGCTCCGGTGACCCTGGCTGCAGCAGCCTGTCCACAGTGCTGGGCTGTGGAGTTCCTCTTCTGTGTCTAGGATTTGGGGGGAAAAAATGCTCTGCAGCTGCCCAGAGCCAAATGCTTTTGCTCTAAGTCTCTGGCTTTCTATCGCAGACTCTGAGAAGGCAGGTGTAGGGCTTTGGTTTTCAGCATAGTCTCATGTCTTCAGTTATACAGTATGTGCTCAGTGCAGGTGGTAATTAAAGAAGAAAGCCCTAGGCTGGCATCAGAATACCCAGACTGTCAGTCCTGGCCTAGATCCCCGAGGGTTGGAGGGGGGCCCTGGAACTGGTATTTCTCAAAAGTTCCAGGTGCAACTGGCTGAGACTCCCACTTTGAGAACCATGGGTTTAGTGGATAGACCTGTCTCCAGTGCCTGATGGCTTGGCTCTGCAGAGCGACTCTGCCAGGACTCAATCTCCTCCCTTAGTCTCAGTTTCCCCGTCAATAAAATGGAGAGAATCATAGCACCCACAGCACATGGTAAACGCCACATGAACGCAAAGAAGTGCAAACAAACGAGAGAACAGAAGCTTCCCCTCCTGCCCTCAGCGTCCTCACTTTCCCTTCTGCCTCCCCACAATCCCGCTGAGCTGGATCAAGGGGCATGTAGAACACTGGCCCCATCCTAGGACCTCATTGGCTGTGGGCTCCTGGCCCTGACTTCCCAAGATAAGCAGATTTCAAGGTCAAATTTAGCCTTCCAGGCCGGGGCTCCAGTTGCCTGGACTTACAGAACCAGAAGAGCCGGTTCCTCTGGGTATGGAACAACACATGCTGGGCACAGACAGGAAGGGGAAGAAAACACCCCATGGAGGGATTGCCAGCATCAGGGTGACCGGGAGAAGGTTATACAGTGCTCGGGTCATCTGTGTCCCAAAGAGTCCAGACATTTGTACCCTGGCTTAGCCAGGGACGACCAGGAAGTCCATCCACCCAGGGAAGAACAGGCAGGCTCTTTCTGGAAGTCTCTGCTCACAGGCTGAGGGCCTAGGGAAGGGCTGAGCCATTAACCCTCCCCGAAGTACACCTGCACCCTCTTTGTTTAAGATTGCCCCAAAGAATCGAGGCCTTTCCTGCAATCTTTGAGCTTATCTTCACTTGTGCCAGCACAAGCTTAGGGACCAAGAACTTGCCTGTGCATCTCTCTCCCTTCACTCATTCTCTCAAGAGCCCCACGGGAGCAACTGGAGAACTCTCTGGAACATGGGCCAGACCCCCATGGCTACCCTAGCATAGCTCAGCACCCACAAGACAGCTCCCACTAAGCTCTCCAGGACCTTCTCAACTCTCATCTCTCACCACTCTGACCCCCCCGACCTTCCACAACTGGGCCCCTGGACACTACATGTCACAGCTGCAAGCCTCGGCACCTGATGTTCCCTCATCCAGGAAGGCCCTTCTGCACCTGGGCCACCCAGTAAACCCCAGCACCAGCCTCCCGGGGAAGCCTCTGCTGGTCACTCTGGGTTACCACCATCAGCTGTGCCCAGAGTTATTTATAGAACCATGAACCAAAAAGTGACTGAGAAGGATCTCAATCCGTTAGAGCAGGCATGTCCAACCCATAGCCTGCAGACCACATGCAGCCCAGGACAGCTAGTAATGCAGCCCCACAAAATCTTTTAGCATCATGTGTTTTTAAATGTTTATTTCCTTCATGACCCCATGAGAGTTCCATTTTTGAAGTTTGCAGTCACACCTTATAGCACATACATTTGTGAGCAGCTGCTTTCAATTATGAAGCACACAAAGAGCAAAATTCAAACAAACATTTCTGACAAGCGCCTTGAGAACTCAATAAGAATTGCGACCACTTTCATCAAACCAGACATTGATAGATTCATTTTACAATAACAAGGTCAAGTTTCCCACTAGTTTTATATTGTTGTCATTTTTCTAAACTTATAATTAAAAATATTTAAAAAATAAAAGGCCAGGCGCAGTGGCTCACACCTATAATCCCAACACTTTGGGAGGCCGAGGTGAGAGGATTGCCTGAGTCCATGGGTTCGAGACCAACCAGAGCAACTTGGCGAGACCTCACCTCTACAATAAATCAAGAAAAATTAGCCAGGCATGGTGGTGCATGCCTGTAGCTCCAACTATTTGGAAGGCTGAGGCGGAAGGATCAGCTGAGTCCAGCAGGTTGAGGCTGCTGTGACCGTGAGCGTGCCACTGCACTCCAGCCTGGGCAACAGAGTGAAAGACTCCAACTAAAAAAAAAAAAAAGTAATTTAGTTAATTAGTTAATTAATTAAAATAAAATAAAATAAGTCTTACTATGTATATACACTAACTATGTTACATAACTTATGTGCAGCCCAAGACAATTCCTCTTTACTTGATGTGGCCCAAGGAAGTCAAAAAGTTGGATACTCCTGGATTAGAGGTTTATCATATTATGGTAGAGGACACACCCAGGAAAAAGAAACACAAGATCCAGCAGGATCTGTGTCCTATGCATTTCCAAACACGGTTTTGAGAACTTCAGGATTAAAGGGGAAAGAGCAGGCAGAATGGAAAGGAGGAATGATTTTTCTAAAAAGTTGGGGAGATTATAATATGAGGCAGGCAGGACACGGTGGCTCATGCCTATAATCTCAGCACTTTGGGAGGCTGAGGTGAGAGGATTGCCTGAGCCCACAGGTTTGAGACCGGCCTGGGCAACTTGGCAAGCCTTCATATCCACAATTAAAAAAAAAATAGCCGGGCATGGTGGCGCGTGCCTGTATTTCCAGCTACTTGGAAGGTTGAGACGGAAGATTCACCTGAGTCCAGGAGGTTGAGTCTACAGTGACTGAGAGCATGCCACTGCCCTCTAGCCTGGGTGACAGAGTGAGACTCCAACTCAAATAAATAAATAAATAAATAAAATATGAAGCAAGGAGTGGGGAAAAAGTCAACTGTGCATTCGTTTTTGTGCTGAGTAAATCTGCATTGTACAGAGAATGGTATCGTGGACGTTGGAGACTCAGAAGAGGGAAAGGGGTGGAGGGACAGAAAAATCACCTACGGAGTACAATGTTTACAGGTGGGGGTGGTGGGGACACTTTAAGCCCCGACTTCTTTGCCACTATACAATGCATCCACATAACCCAAAACTATTTGTACCCCCTCTAGCTATTGAAAGAAAGAAAGAAAAAGAACCTAAGATGTCTGAGCTTGCCAGGATCTTGAGAAATTATCTTGATGTCTCTTCTGAACAAGAAAGCAGCTCATTCAGCCAGTATTCAAGTCAAGTGAATCTTCTAGAATTTTATTTTATTTTGTTTTGAAATCATGTGTCTTTTCTCTCAACCCCAGTTATTTTTCAGACCTCTCTGAAGTCCACTCTTCATCATTGCTTGGATTGATAGTGTTCAGATGATACCCTGCAGGAAAACTGAATCAACTTACACTGGTGCAAAGTTCTTTTTTCCACAAAGAAGCAAAAGTGTGTCCTCATGCCTATCCCTGATGTATTCAAGTTTCAGTCAAATGAAACAGTGGGATTTACATGGATAGATTTTGCAACATGAGTGTGTATTTCAAATTCCAATTCCTGTTATCACATAAAAACATTTGAACATTTTTTTTATAATCTACATTTTATATAAGATAAAGCAAGCATGTGGAATTTTAGCTATCTTTTTGGAAACAAAAGGAGGGCAGTTTTTGCATGAGTTTTTTCCATCTCCAAGCTTAACTTGTCCCTTTGGCCAGGCATGGTGGCTCACACCTATAATCCCAGCACTTTGGGAGGACGAGTTGAGAGGATTCCCTGAGCTCACGGGTTCGAGACCAGCCCGGGCAACTTGGCGAGACTCATCTCTACAACAAATCAAAAAATTAGCTGGGCGTGGTGGTGTGTGCCTGTAATTCCAGCTACTTGGAAGGCTGAGGCAGAAGGATCGCCTGAGCCCAGCAGGTCGAGGCTGTGGTGACCAGGAGCATGCTACTGCCCTCCAACCTGGATGACAGAGTGAGATTCCAACTCAAAAACAAAAACAAAAAAAACTTGTCTCTTTGCCATAGTGAGCTTGGGGTCCTGAGATTTTGTGTTCCTTTCACAGAACAATACCCTCATCACAGTTTAGAAACGACCCACTTCCATGTCTGGATCCCTCACCAGCACACTAGACTCTGAGCTCCTTGGAGCCGGGTCAGTACCTTCACAGTGCACCTTCTGTTCCCTGCTCAGGCAGGCCCAGAAACTCCAGACTCCTGTGGTATGGGCCACTTGGCACCCCAGGGCATGGGGCCCTGGGCTTTGGTCACCCACTACCTGGACCCAAGCTCTAGCTTCACCAAGGGGCCAGGGCAAGTAATTTCACCTCTTGGGGCCTCTGATTCTTATCTGCAAAATGGGTACAGTCTCTGACTCAGAAGCTCAAGAGGCTCCTTTGCAGGCCTCACACCTTTGCCTGGCACAAGCACACCCGCAGGGCTGAGGCACAAACCAGAAAAGCTGCTTCTCCCAAATGAGAAAATAAACAACAGGCAACTCGGAGAGTGACCCACACATGGCCTTCACCTGCAGCCAGGCACGTTATCATAAGGAGGCAGTGAACCCGCACCAAGGAGACAGAGGCAAGTGCAGCTGGGCCATGTCTGTCCAGAACAGTGGCATCTAGTGCGGTTGAGCTCTGCTTCTGATCTGAGACATTTCTCCTCCGGAAGCCTCCACATCTGTTCTCTCCTACTAGAATGGCTGGAACACACTTTCTGGACATAATAACCCCCAAGGCCATGTACCTCCAGGCTTCCTGGAGGTGGGGACGGCCAGTCGGTGTGGGGGCCTGACCTATGCTTGGATACATGTACATTTTGTAATCTGACCTTCTTCTTAGTAGCCAGGGGTGAGGTGGGGAGGTCCCCTCCTTATCACCCTCTAGCCCCCTGTGCTGTTTTCAGAAGGCATCCAATATCTGTTGGTGTGTTAAGTGAAAAAACCCTTGGAAGGCTGAGGTGGAAGGATCGCCGGAGCCCAGCAGGTCGAGGTTGCGGTGGCCGGGAGCGGCCACTGCACTCCAGTCTGGGCGACAGAGTGAGACTCCAACTCAAAAAAAAAAAGAAAAAACCAGGTCCCCTATAGATAGGCAGTTAGAGTCCTAAACCATCCTCACTGACTGCGCATTAAATTATCTGACAACACCCTGTGCACTCCCAAGGTATGTGACCATGTTAATTTCATTCATTTCCTCAAGGTTCCGGAACCAGATGTGGGACTGAGATCAAACCAACTGTAGGCACAAACACACGGCACAAACACACACATGCGCAGTCAGTGAGGATGGTTTAGGACTCTAACTGCCTATCTATAGGGGACCTGGTTTTTTCTTTTTTTT
>CAUYQG010265808.1:0-26808 GCA_963574415.1 Tarsius wallacei
CCTTATGCCAGTACCATACTGTCTTTTTTTTTTTTTTTTTGAGTTAGAGTTTCACCCAGTCGCCCAGACTGGAGTGCAGTGGCCGCTCCCGGCCACCGCAGCCTCGACCTGCTGGGCTCCGGCGACCCTTCCGCCTCCGCCTTCCGAGTAGCCGGAACTACAGGCGCACGCTACCATGCCCGGCTAGTTTTTGATTTATTGTAGAGATGAGGTCTCGCCAAGTTGCCCAGGTGGGTCTCGAACCCGCAGGTTCAGGCAATCCACTCACCTCAGCCTCCCAAGGCTCGGGATTATAGGCTGAGCCACCGAGCCCGGCTCAAAACATTTATTACATGTCAGGTTATGCTTGTGTTTTCCATCCCAACAGACTGGAGGTTTCTTGAGGGTGGTAGGGCCTAGCAAGCAGAGTGCTGATGGCTCTACAGGTCTGAAGTCTCAGGTTCAACTCCACAGGCATTGCCCTTGTGAGGGCTCTCTATGGCAGCCCTCCCCTGCAGCAAGTCTTTGCCTGGGCCCAGAGGCTGTCTGAGACATCCTTTGAAATCCAGGTGAAAGCCAGGCGTGGTAGCTCACGCCTGTAATCCCAGCACTTTGGGAGGCCGAGGCAAGAGGATTGTCTGAGCCCATGGGCTCACGACCAGCTGGGCAACATGGCAAGACCTCATCTCTACAATCAATCAAAAACTTAGCTGGGCGTGTGGCTCCAGTTACTTGGAAGGCTGAGGCAGAATGATCACCTAAACCCAGCAGGTCGAATCTGTGGTGGCTGTGAGCGTGCCACTGCACTCCAGCCTGGGCAACAGTGAGACTCCAACTCAAAAATAAAAAATAAAAAAAGAAGAAATCCAGGTAGAGGTAGCTGTGCCTCCACAGCTCTCACACTGTGCATGCCTGCAGAGTTAGCACCACATGGGTACTGCAAGATTTATAGCTTGCACCTTCTGGGGCAGTAGCCCCAGCTGCACCTGGGCTGCCTGAGCCACAGCTGGGGTGGCCAAGGAGTGCCGTGCTTGAAGGTAAGTAGCAGAAACTTGAGGCAGCCCTGGGCAGGGCTCCCTGATGTCCCTTGGCCCCTCCCCCAGTCCATTCTGCCCCTAAGACCCGCACACCCAAGGCATGTGTTAGGCATGGCAGCCCCAAAGACCTCCAGGATGACTGTGGGGTCACTCTCCCACTGTCTTGATATCACCTAGCTTCCTTCTATCCAATACGAATCTTCTCAATTAGGCAAAATTGGCCACACCCCTGATTTTTCTCTCTAAACACACTGTTTTATATTCTTTACATGGCCAGGACGAGAATTTTCCAGATCTTTACATTTTGCTTCCCTTTTAATTGTAAGTTCCATCTTAAACGCATTCTTCTCTTTTTCCATTTTATTATAAGCAGTTAAGAGAAGCCATGCAGCACCCTGAGCACTTTTCTGCTTGGAGATTTCTTCTGCCAAAGCTTCTAGTTCGTCCCTCTTGAGGTCTGCCTTCCACAAAGTCCTAGGACTTGGACATAACTCAGCCAAGTTCTTTATCACTCTGTAACAAGGATGGCTTTTCCTCCAGCTTCCAGGACCTTGCTCCTCGTTTCTCTCTGACACCTCATCAAAATAGTCTTTGCTATTCTGGGTCTTCATGACAATAACCGAGGCTTTCCTACAACTCATCAGAATCACCTTCAACCCTTCGTTCACAGCAATGCAGGCTTTTTCCAGCATTCACTTCAAAACTGTTCCAGCCTCTATCCATTACCCAGTTCCAAAGCCACTTCCACACTTTTAGGTACCTGTTATAGCGACACCCCACTTCTTGGGAACCAATTTCTGCCTTGGTCCATTTATGCTGCTGTAATAAAATACCAAAGATTGGGTAATTTATACAGACCAAATTTATTTCTCACAGTTTTGTAGGTTAGGAAGTTTAAGATCAAGGCTCTAGCTGGTTCATTATCCAATGAAGGTCTGGTCTCTGTTTCCAAGATGGTGTCTTGAAGGCTGCATCATCCAGCATAGAGGAACATTGTGTCCTCACATGACAGAAGGAGGAAGGAGAAAAAGCCTGCACTTCCTTCATCAAGCCCTATTTTTTATAAGGACACTTACTCTCATTCATATGGGGTCCACCCTCATGGATCAGTTACCTTCTGAAAGCCTCACCTTCCAACATGTCACAATAATCATTAAGTTTCAACATGAATCTTGGAAAGGACACATGCCAACTGTGGCAAAGACACTTGCAGATTAAAAGTAAATGAATGGAGAAAGACATACCACGCTAACCGTAATCAAAAATAAAGTGAGAGTAGCTTAATTTCAGACAGAGAAGACTTCAGGTCAAGGAAAGTTATCAGGGATAAAGAGAGGTGTTTCATAATGATAAGGGGTTAATTATCCAAGAGGACATAACAATCTTTAATGTATATGAGCCTAACAACAGAGCATCAAAATACATGAGGCAAACACTCCTATTCAACATCAGACTGGAGGTCCTAGCAAGACCAATCTGGCAAGAGAAAGAAATAGGCATTTCAATCAGAACGGAGGAAATCAAACTATCTTTGTTCACTGATGACATGATTGTATATCTAGAAAACCCTAAAGACTCCTCCACTCCTCCAAGAGACTTCCAGACCAGATAAATGACTTCAATAAAGTATCGGAATACAAAATCAATGTACAAAAATCAATAACATTTCTATACACCGATAGCACTCAAGCCGAGAAATAAATCAAGAGCCCATTCCCATTTATCATAACCACAAAAAAAGTAAAATACCTAGGATTACGCTTAATCAAGGAGGTGAAAGATCTCTACAAAGAGAACTACAAAGCACTGGTGAAATAAATTGTAGGTGACAAAAACAAATGGCAGGACATTCCGTGCTCATGGATCAAAAGAATATTGTTAAAATGACCAAATTGCCCAAAGCAATCTACAGATTCAACACAATCCCAATCAAAATACCAACATCATTTTTCACAGAACTAGAAAAAACAATTCTAAAGTTCATATAAAACCAAAAAAGAGTTCAAGTAGCCAAAGAAATCCTACGTAAAAAGAACAAATACAGAGACATCACACTGACTGATTTAATATTATACCACAGGGTTATAGTAACTAAAACAGTATAGCAATGGTGCAAGAATAGACAGGTAGATCAATGGAATAGAATAGAGAACGAAGAAATAAAACCACAACCAACTGATCCTCCACAAAGTTGACAAAAATAAACAATGAGGAAAGGAAACCCTATTCAATAAACGGCGCTGAAAAACTGGCTAGCCATATGTGAAAGAATGAAACTGGACTCCGACCTCTCCTTGTATACAAAAGTCAACTCAAGATGGATTAAAGACTTAAATGTAAGACCCGACGCTATAACAATTCCTAAAAGAAAACCTAGGAAAAATCCTTCTGAACATTGGTCTAGGCAAAGAATGTATGATAAAGATCCCATAATCAATTGCAACAAAACCAAAAATGGGACTTAATTAAACTAAAAGACTTCCACATAGCAAAAGAGATCATCAGCAGTATGAAAAGAAAACCTAGAATGGGAGAAGCTATTTACAAATTATGCCTCAGACAAAGGACGAATATCCAGAATTAACAAGGAACTCAAACAATTTAACAGAAAAAAACCAAACAACGCCATCAAAAAGTGGACAAAGGACATGAATAGACGCATTGCAAAAGAAGACATACAGTGGCAAATAAACATGAGAAAAAATCAACATCACTAATCATCAGAGAAAAGCAAATTAAAACCACAATGAGATATTATCACTAGGCAGAGAATGGTTATTACAAATCAAAGAACGCCAAGTGCAGTGGCTCACACCTGTAATCCCAACACATTGGGAGGCTGAGGCAAGAAGATTGCCTGAGCCCAGGGGGTCGAGACCAGCCTGGGCAACTTGATAAGACTTCATCTCTACAGTAAATCAAAAAAATTAGCTGGGCGTGGTGGCGCACACCTGTAGTTCTAGCTGCTTGGAAGGCTGACACAGAAAGATCGTCTGAGCCCAACAGGTCGAGGTTGAGGTGGCCATGAGTGAGCCACTGCACTCAAGCCCGGGTAACAGAGTGAGACTCCGACTCAAAAAGAAAAACAGATGTTGGCATGGATGTAGATAAAAGGGAATGTTCATACATTATTGGTGGGATTGTAACCAGCTCAGCCTCTATGGAAAACAGTATGGAGAGTTCTCAAATAACTAAAAATAGAATCACCATCTGACCCAACACTCTCCGACGGCTAGGTATCTAACCAAAGAAAAAGAAATGATTGACTAGGCGCAGTGGCTCATACCTGTAATCTCAGCACTTTGGGAGGCTGAGGCAAGGAGGATTGCTTGAGCCCAGAAATTTGAGACCAGCCTAGGCAACATAGCAAGAACTTGTCTCTACAAAAATTCAGAAATTAGCTGGGAGCGGTGGCTCATGTCTGCAGTCCCAAAGTGAACTAACTCTGAAGCAGAAAACCGAACACCCCATGTTCTCACTTATATGTAGGAGCTCAAAGGCCACAAAGATAAAAATAATAGACAATGGGGACACTTGAAGGAAGGAGGTGAGAAGGGGAGCCAGGGTTCGGAAGTTTCCTGTTGGGTATCACGTTCACTCTCTGAGGACCAGGTCACCTGAAGCCCAGTCCCCACCATCACTATGTAATATGTCCATGTAACAAAAAACCTTTTGTACCCCCGACCCTAAAATAAAATAAAATAAAATAAAATAGGCAAATACATACAATTGCAAGGAGAAATAGATAAATCCACTTTTATAGTTGGAGACTTCAACCTTCCTCTATCAGAAATGGACAGATCCAGCATGCAGAAAATTAATAAGGACTTAACTGAACTCAACACCACCATCCATCCATCAGCCAGATATAATAAATATGTGTGGATTATGCTATCCAACAACAGCAGAGTATACTTTCTTCTCAAGCTTACATGAAACAGTCACCAAGACAGATCATATTCTGGGCCATAAAACACACCTTAACAAATTTTAATGGATAGAAATCATACAATGTCTTCTTTCAGACCACAATAAAATTACGCTAGAATTTTTTTTTTAGTCGAGTCTGACTCTGTCACAGGCTGGAGTGCAGTGGCACTCTCATAGCCACTGCAGCCTCGACCTGCTGGGTTCAGGCGATCCTTCCACCTCAGCCTTCCAAGTAGCTGGAACTACAGGCACGTGCCACCATGTCCGGCTAATTTTTTTTATTTATTGTAGAGCCAAGGTCTCGTCAAATCGCCCAGGCTGGTCTCAAGCTCCTGGGCTCAGACAATCCTCTTGCCTCTGCCTCCCAAAGTGATAGAGCTGTAGGCATGAGCCACCGTACACAGCTTAAATTAGAAATTAATAGCATAAAGATAGCTAGAAAATCCCAAAATACTCGGGGATTAAACAACACACTTCTCTGGAGTCGGGGGAGGGGCACATAACATCAATAAGCGTACTTGATCTCAAACCAGACAAAGTGGGGACCAAAGGGAGGCCCACACTTTACCTGTACGATGACCGCTTGTATACCTAATCCTGAATTGTATCCCACACCTTTAAAATAAAATATATATAATAATAATAAACAAAAAACCCCACACTTCTAAATAACACATGCGTCACAGAAGGAATCTCAAGAGAAATTTAAAAGATATTTTGAACTACATTAAAATGAAAAAACAACTTATCAAAATTTGTGGGATGCAGTGAAAGTAGTGATTAGAGAAAAATTTATAACACTAATGCATACATTAGAAAAGAAGAAAAATCTAAAATAAATAATCTAAACTTTAACCTTAGGAAACTAGAAAAAGAAGAGCAAATAACTCCCAAGTAAGCAGAAGAAAAGAAATAATAACAGAGCAGGCCGGAGGCGGTGGCTCAAGCCTGTAATCCCAGCACTTTGGGAGGCCGCGACGAGAGGATTGCCCAAGCTCAAGAGTTCAAGACCAGCCTGGGCAACTTGGTGAGACCTCATTTCTACAATGTCAAAAAAATAAGCCAGGTGTGGTAACACACGCCTGTAGTTCCAGCTACTAGGAAGGCAGAGGTGGAAGGATCTCCTGAGCCCAGCAGGTCGAGGTGGCTGTGAGCATGCCACTGCACTCAAGCCTGGGTGACAGAGTGAGGCTCCAACTCAAAAATAAAAAAAGTTAGAGCAGAGGCTGGGTGCAGTGATTCAAGCCTGTAATCCCAGCACTTTGGGAGACTGAAGCAAGAGGATTGCCTGAGCTCAGAGGTTTGAGACCAGCCTGGGAAGCTGGCAAGACTTCATCTCTACAATAAATCATAAAATAAAAATAAAAAATTAGAGCAGAAAAAAATGAAACTTAAAATAGGAAATCAACAAAGCTAAAAGGTGATTCTTTGAAAAGATCCATAAAATGAGTAAGACTCTAGCCAGATTAATTAAGAAAAAAGAGAGAAGACACAAATTCTGATATCAGAAATGAAAATAGAGGCATCGCCACAGATCACGTGGACATTAAATTTTTTTTTTTTTTTTTTTTTTTGAGTTGGAGTCTCACTCTGTCGCCCAGATTGGAGTGCAGTGGCACGCTCCCGGCCACTGCAGCCTTGACCTGCTGGGCTCCAGTGATCCTTCCGCCTCAGCCTTCCAAGTAGCTGGAACTACAGGCACGTGCTACCACACCCGGCTAATTTTTTTTGATTTATTGTAGAGATGAGGTCGCGCCAAGTTGCCCAGGTGGGTCACGAACCCGCAGGCTCAGGCAATCGAAGACATTAAATGATAATAAAGGAATATTATGAACAATTCTATGCCCAATTTGACAAATTGGATGAAATGGATCAATCCCTTGAAAAACACAATCTGCCAAAATTCACATAAGAATAACTAGACAATCTGACTGTGCCTATATATATTAACAAAATTACATCAATAATTAATAGCCTTTCACAACAGGAAGCACCAGGTCTAGATGGGCTCACTGTGGAATTCTTTTTTTTTTTTTTTTTTTTGTTTGAGTTGCCACTCTGTTGCCAAGACTGGAGTGCAGTGGCACACTCACGGCCACGCCACTGCATCCTCGACCTGCTGGGCTCAGGTGATCCTTCCACCTCAACCTTCCAAGAAGCTGGTACTACAGGCATGTGCCACCACGCCTGGCTAATTTTTTGATTTATTGTAGAGACGAGGTCTCACAAGTTGCACAGACTGGTCTTGAACCCAGGGCTCAGGCACTCCTCTCACCTCGTTCTCCCAAAATGCTGGGATTACAGGCTTGAACCACCACGCCTAGCACATTAATTGTTTTTCAAATGTTGAATAAACCTTGCATATCTGGGATAAAGTCAACCTGATCGTGGTGTATAATTCTTTTAAAATATTGTTGATTTGATTTACTAATATTTTGTGGAGGATTTTTGCATCTATGTTCAAGAGAGATATTGATCTAGTTTCCTTGTACTGTTTCGGTCTGGTTTTGGTATTAGAGTAATATTGGCCTCATAGAATAAGTTAGAATATATTTTTTCTGCTTTTATCTCCTGGATGTGATTGTAGAGAGTTGGTATAATTTCTTACTTAAAGGTTAGAATTCATCAGTGAGGTCAGGCACAGTGGTTCATGCCTGTAATCCCAGCACTTTGGGAAGTGGGGGCAAGACGACTGCCTGAGCCCAGGAGTTTGAGGCCTGGGAAACATGGTGAGACCTCATCTCTACAATAAATACAAAAAATTAGTGTGGTTCTGTGGGCCGGTAGTTCCAGCTACTTGGGAGGCTGAGGCAGGATTGTTTGAGCCCAAGAGGTTGAGGCTTCAGTGGCTGTGATCACTCCACTGCACTCCAGCCTGGGGGACAGAGTGAGACTCCAACTCAAAAAAAAAAAAAAAAAGGGCAGGAGAGATATAGAGGGAAATGCTTATGAAGGGTTGAGGGAAGGGAATAGGAGAGGAGGGGAGAGCCTTCAGCCCAGGGCAGTGTTGATTGTGCAGGAGAGAGCAAAGGAAGGACTGGGTAGGAAGAGGCTCAGACGACAGAGGCTCAGAGGACAGCACAGATCTAGGAAGACGTCAACTAAGCCAGTGGAGACTATTTGTGACAAAGTAACCCTTAGAGAAGACCCAAGTCAGGTGGGAATGGTCTGGCTCTGATCCTCCCTGTAATGCTCAGTCATTGGCTGGGAGTGGGAAGCGTGGCCTTAGGGGTGCAAGGGGTGAATACAGGAGCGTAGCAGTAGCAACAGCTGGTGCCTCTGTCAAATAGGTGTCCCTCCCCCAGCAGGCTTTGAGTGGTGCATTTTCATGGCCACCACAAGAAAAGAAGTTCTCCTTCGTGTTTCTCTCCTTGCCCTGGTAACAAATGGGCATTTTCTAGTGCTCTCTGGAAACAAGGCTCTGTCTTTGTTTACTCCTGTGCCTCAGGTTTTTTCTTGTCTCAGCACACTTAGGAAATGACCATCTATCCACAGCACATTGTGGTAAATAGCTGGGCTGCTCATGGGAAGAGATTCAGGGTTTACAGTAACCCAGAGAACTGATAAAATCAATATCAGTGCACTCTTGACTCATTTGAAGCACATTGCATGGAAGTTGTGATCTAACCCATTTGCTATTTTACATAAGGAATTTCGCTATGCGGTGACTCTCAAGACTGGATGTACGTTAGAGTCATGTGGAGAACTTTTTAAAAGTAATAAGCCCTGAGTGCCAATCTGGAATGGACCCCAGATGCTGGTGTATTGACTTTTATGTGAAAAGTTGAGAGTCAATGTTCTATTATAATGAGAGGACAACAGAATAGAGAGCTTAGAGCAGGAAGGTCTTTAAAACATACATCCTTGACTTCAAATGAAAGTGGCCACACCAAGGATGATAGGATAAAGGTGAAGGGTACTAGGATAGTCATAGCTTTTGCTCTCCTTTTTTCCTATTCGTCTTGGTTTTCAGGTAGCTGGGAAACATGTACATGGTTAGGTTTTCTTATTTATTTGTTTGTTTCGGAGACGGGGTCTCTGTCACCTAGGCCGGAGTGCGGTAGTGCACTCATAGCTCACTGCAGCCTCGAACTCCTGGGCTAAAGCAATTCTTTTACCTCAGTAGCTGGGAGTACAGGAGGCTGCCACCATGCCTGGCAATTTTTTGTTTTGTTCTGTTTGTTTTGTTTTTTTAGAGATGGGGTCCCACTATGTTAAACCTGACTGGACTTGAACTCCTGGGTTCAAGCCATTCTCCCACCTTGCTCTCTCAAAGTACTGAGATGCAAGGTTAGGTTTCATAGCCGTCTTTCAACCAGTGTTTTAGTACTCACTTTGTATGGAAAGGCAAGAGACACAGAATAGCCAGTACAATACAGAGGAAGTTTTTTGAATATTTGCACTGTGGAAATTGGCATATATTACAAATCATAACCTTTTTACCCCCACAGAGCATCAGTTTAGCAGTATATCATTGCATTTAAATAGCTATTAATTTTTGGATTTATTCTTGCAGTTCTTTTTTTTTCTTTGTAATTGATTTTTTTTGCAGATACCTGGTTATTTTTGCTGATTATAACATACTGTGGTATGGTTTAGCATGTGTTTCTTATAAATAAGTAGAAGATTCAGTTTTGATATTTTTGTGGACTATTTCATTGGTGTTATATTCTTTTATCAGGAACTCCTAACTACTGCTTTTCTTTCTTTTTGTGATGTTAACAGTCATTCATGCTCAAGAACAAGATCCATTAATTCATTACAGATTACTATATTAGTATTTTTTTTCATTGCTTTACTGAAACATATCTATGAGGAGAAACTTGCCTTATCTTTAATGTGATTGTACAGTGGTGTAGTTTTGCAAGAAAAACAGAACACTTGTTTGATTCTTTTATTTACCAGTTCTCAGAATACTCGGTTAGTTACACAGCATCTTCTAATAGCAAGCATTAGGTTATTTTTTCAGAATTATTACAACTCATGTCTATGGTCATACCACCATGGATGCACCTGATCTCATTTGATCTCAGAATTATTAAAACTCATAAACATGAGTATATACAGTGTGTTTTTATTCATTGAATTATTGAATTATTAACTTTATAGATGTCACATTTTTGGTTGGTAGGACCACTTTAGGTTAGATCCTGAGTCATTTTGACACAATTCTAGTCTTTGATAAGTTCATTGCCATATGGTATGGTAACATGTTTGAAATTCATCTCATAAAACACTGTACCCTAGACCTCAGAATCATACATATCTCCAAGATATGTTCCTTTTAGTGGGAAATATTATTTTGGAACCACAACACACCCTCTAGTGGTATTATTGTAACTAGTGATCATTTCTAGACCTTTGCAGTGGACAGAACTTAAAATATAAATTAATTTTGATACATTCAGGACTACATCATTTTTACATTTTATCAACTATCTTACAATTACAGAACTTTTGCTTTTCTACAATGCCAAAAATTCTGGATTCCAAGGGAAGCAATTCTATCCGTATAGTAGTATACACAGCTAGACCCCATTTCTTTTGTACATCTGCGTAATAGTTCATTGTGTTTTATATTTTATTCAGCCAATTTCTTTTGATAAGAACCTGGGCTTTCTCCAGTCTTTTGTCATAACACTAGACCTACAAAAAAGTAGCTTTCAACATATGTCCTTGTGTGTGTGTGTGTGTGTGTGTGTGTGTGTGTGTATGTTTTGGCAGTGTAACTGTCTGATACATGCCTAGAAGTGGAGTTGCTGATTTAAAGAATATGTGCATATGCGATTTTGTTAGGCATTGCTAAATTCTCCTACACTATGATGGTGCCATTTTGCACTCTCACCAAAGGTTTGGGAGAGTTCCTATTTCCCCACAGCCTCTCCAACCATCTAGATTGTCATACTTGCAGGAATTTTTCCAAAGTAATGGGTGAGAAATTGTATCTAAGTTGAGTTTTCATTCACATGTCTCTTATTATGAGAAAGGGCATGTGTCTTTTTTTATAGTAAGAACCGTATTCATTTATGTGTTGTGAACTGTTTATTTTACTAGCCCATTTTTTAAAAGGATGAATCATCTCTATTTTTCTAAGTTCTCTATATATTTGTAAACCTTTCTTTGTTGTATAAATGAAGCAAGAATAAGATTGAGAGATATGGCAAAATATAAGCCAAATTGAAATTTGACTAAGGATGATGAATGAATCCCAGAACAACTTTCTCAATGTGACTGTAGGCTCCCATCAGACCACCTTCCAATGTATTAGCAACAACAACAAAATACTGAGTTCTTTTTTTTTTTTTTTTTTTGAGTTGGAGTCTCAATCTGTTGCTCAGACTGGAGTGCAGTGCAGTGGCCACTCCCGGCCACCGCAGCCTCGACCTGCTGGGCTCCGACGATCCTTCCACCTCAGCCTTCCAAGTAGCCGGAATTACAGGTGCACACTACCACGCCCGGCTAATTTTTTGATTTATTGTAGAGATGAGGTCTCACCAAGTTGCCCAGGTGGGTCTCGAGCCCACGGCTCAAGCAATCCACTCACCTCAGCCTCCCAAGGCGCGGGATTACAGGCTAAGCCACTGAGCCTGGCTAAATACTGAGTTCTTAACCAGGGTAATTCTGAGTCCTAGTGAGGTCACTGATGCTTCACTCAAGTGATCCAAGATATTATGCACTAAAGATTTTATTCTTATTCGTTTTCCTCTTATTTTATTAGTTTATACCTGCTGGCTGAAAATAGTATTCTACAAGGCACTGATTCCCAGCCTTTTTCAAACAGTGGCAGAATAGACTATTATAATATTTATGTAGTGCACTGAGGTAAGCTACTGGATGTTTGGGAAAGTTTATATGGGGCTTTCTGAAATTATCTTTACAAAACTCAGTTAACATAAGAACCATGTTATTAGAGATTACATTAAATTTTGAGCTTGTACAAGGAGGACTCAAAAAATACCAAAATTGTACGGGCTCCTAATACAGGTTTTCCCTGCTAGGTAGGTGTTCCAGGAACCCACTGGCATCAGTAGACCAGCTTGCATTGTTGTGAGAGGCTGGGTTCAGCTTCAGTGAATATTTTTTTTGAGACTCTTTCAACTCATTTGCTCATGTCATGGAGGGTGATTTATGAGCGCACCTACCCACACAGCACTGAATGTTCAGCAATTTTTGACCTTAAAACAGACTCCCGTTTCCCAGCCTCCTAATTCACCAGATCTTGCCCCAAGAAACTTTTTTTTTTGTTTCCCTTGATAAAAAAGTCCACAAGGGGAAACATTTTGCTGACATGGATGAAGTGAAACAAAAAACAGCAGAAGCACTAAAATGTATCAAAATCCATGAGTTCAAAAACTGTTTTGAGCAGTGGAAAGTGTCTTGACAGGTATATTGTATCAAATGGAGAGTACTTTGAAGGTGAATGAAGTTTCAGTATGTGAGAATAAATACACAATTTTTTAAATAAATAATTTCCATTTCCATGCAATTTTGAAATTTTAAATTTTTGAATTGGTAAGGGGAAACTTAAGCTTACTTTTGTGACTATAACTTTTAAAACTCAAATTGAAACGGCAACATGCAATTCCTAATCTACCATGAACAGATGCTTTGTTCACAAAACGAAAGAACAAAAATATTATGACCTCATGTTTTAGCCATTTCAAATTTACAACTTTTTGAAACTAATGCTCTCTCCCTTCTCTGATTGGTAAATGCAATGTGAAAATTTTGTATGATTGTGAAAACACAAACTTGGAACACCATGTGTTGCTGCTACTGCCAGGAAACCTGGCCAAGCTTCACCAGACCAGTGAAGCTCTGTCTACAGCCTTTTCCTGAGGCATCTGAAACATGAACTCCTCCCTGGCTCTTCCCATGGAGGAACACGATGGGTAATGGCATTCTCTGAGGTCAGTTGCCAGAGAAGTCATCTAGATGGTGGATCACCAACAAGACTTCACCAATTATACTGAGGAGAGGTGAGTGCTACAGGTGGCTTATCATACTTGTCATTTGCATAGATAGCAAGAGACACCTTTGACCTTGTGCCACTATCTTCCATCTGAGGAACTCTAGACAAGACTTATTTTTGTCAGAAATGACCATATCCACAGTTCCAGCCACCCTGAGAGCTGACACACCAGTATCTTCTGGCACACTGGCAACCAAAACCAGTTGAGAAGAGCTGCTATCATATACTACGAATAAAACCCATCCAAAGGAAATGCCGTTTCTAAGTCCTTTCCTTGCCACTCCATGGTGGGTGACATAAAGGAAACAAAGATTTCAGAGTTGTTTGTAAATGGAATGGTTGTGAAATAAAAACAAATTGAGAAGCAACCCACTGTAGATTTTTTTCTTACTCATTTGGGTGGAAAAGAGATTTTAGGTTTGAAAAAAGTGTATAAGAGCTGTATTTCGTGGATTACTTCTCACATTGTCAACCAAATGTACTGAAGTGATTGTGGCTATCCCAGCTGGCACCTCAGATTGCAAAACTCACTATGGCCTCGCCTAATATTCACTCACTTCAGCTACATCAGACAGGTATAAAATTATAGACAAAAACAAGGAAACTCATCTTACCAAATTTGAGTTTCTTTCTTTCATAGGAGGTACAAGATTACCTACACTATTATAATCATTGGAGAAGTGTTCTATAAAGTTGCCACTTACATATACATTGAAACCAACTGGCTTATTGACATCCAAACTCTGTCAAATAGTTAAGGACAGCATGACTGAAATTTCTTGTGTGTTTAGGTAGATGTAAATAATTCTCTCTCTCTCTCGTGTATGTGTGTGTGTGTGTGTGTGTGTGTGTGACAGAAGGAGTATAATAAAGTGAGGGAATGATGAGAGGGGAGGAAAAGTAAAGACAGAGAGGAAAAGTAGTTAAGGAAAGGAATGGATTGCAAGGATAGAGGAGTAAGTAGAGACAGATAGCTACAGAGAGGTAGAGATTGTTATAGCACAGAAGTTCCCAGCTTATCAATTATTACTTAATTATACAAACATTTGTTAAGTACCTACTGTACTAAAAGCTGGGCTATAGTAGTAGACAAAACCAGATAAAACCCCTGCAACTCATAGTTTACATTCTAGCATACTCTGTGTAGCTTCCAAACCTAAGTGAATAAACATCTTATAATATAATCGTGAAAAGTCTCTATTACTATTGTATCTTGAGGGGAAAAGATACAGTCAAATTTTTCATATTTTTAAAAAATCTTCTTTTTAATTGACAAATAATAATTGTATTTCTTTGTGAGGTGCAATATAGTGTTCTGATATAGGTATACATTGAGGAATGATTAAATAAAGCTAATTAACCCCCCACATATTTGTTACCCCACATATTTATCTTTTCGTGTGTTCTGAACATTAAAAATCTACTCTTTTAGCAACTTGCAAGCGTACAATACATTATTATTAACTATGTTCATGATGCTGTGTTATGGGTCTCGTAAATTTATTCCCCCCATCTAACTGAAACTGTCATCTTTGGCCAATGCCTCTCCACCCTCAATCTCCACCACTTCAGCCTTCATAGCTGCCATTCTACTGTCTACCTCTCTGAGTTCAACTTTTTTCGATTTCACAGGTAAGTGAGATCATGTAGCATTTGTTTTTCTGTGCCTGGCTTATTTCATTTAGCATAATGTCAGCCAGATTCATTCCTATTGCTGCAAATAACAACATTTCCTTGTTTTTGAAGGCTGAATAGTATTGCACTGTGTATATATTTACCACAGCCACTTATTCATTGATGAACATTTAGGTTCAGTCCATATCTTGGCTCTTATGAACAAGGCTGCAATAAACATGAGAGAGCAGACACTTCTTCAACATGTTGATTTGAATTCCTTTTGGTATGTTCCCAGAAGTGGGATTGTAGAAATATATGGTAGTTCTACTTTTAGGTTTTTGAGGAACTTCTAGAGTTTTTTCCATAATGGCTATGCTAATTTATGTTTCCACCAGCAGTTTACTAGGATTCCTTCCCTCCACATCTTCATCAACACTTTTTAAAAATTTCAGTGATAGCCATTCTAATTGGTGTGTGGTGATATCTCATTGTTGTTGTTGATTTTGTTTAAGTTGGAGTTTCATTCTGTCACCCAGGCTGGAGTACAGTGGCACGATCACACCTACCGCAGCCTCGTCCTGTTAGACTCAGGTGATCCTTCCGCCTCAGCCTTTCAAGTATATGGGACTACAGGCATGCAATACCAAACCTGGCTAATTTTTTTTATTTATTGTAGAGAAGAGGTCTTGCCATGTTGCCCAGGCTGATCTTGAACTCCTGAGCTCAGACAATCCCCTCGCCTCAGCCTCCCAAAGTGATGGGATGACAGGTGTGAGGGTCTGTCAACCATGAGGCCACTGCTCCTGGCCTCATTGTTGTTTTAATTTGCTTTTCCTTGATGATTAGTAAAAGGTACATTTAATTTTTATTTCCAGTTTTGAGACATGTACCAGAGAGTAAAGTAGTAGACAACTATCTTGATTTCAGGATATATTGTGATTTTTAAGAATGCATAAAACAGCACAAATGGTTTCATGAAAAGTTATAAAAGAAAGGTTGCATATTCATTTTATTATCACTATCTCCTTTTCTCTATTTTCGATAGCAGTTTTGTGAAGTTTGTGTTTTCAGAGAATTCATTTTCAGTTTGTGAAATTCTTTCATAGACTATAAAATTGTAGATAAATGAGGCAGGATGAATTTTATTCCCCTCTCCTCATATTTCAGGGAGCTTTCATACCCCTCTCCTGAGACCTTGGACCACACCAAGCTAAGTTAAGCCAAGAGGGCTAACTTATCACTCTTCAGTGATAGAGCCAGAGGTCTTGTTGGCAGAACGAAGTCATGATGAAGCTGATGTCTTGAAGCTGTTTAATGCAGAAGATTCTAGAAAGAATCCATTTCTGCCACTCCTTCTGGATATACCCAGGACCTGAAGTCCCTGTGGCCCACTCTTCCATTCACGACTTTATGCAAAGAAAAATCAGATGTAACTGCCCAATTATTAGCTGAAAACTAGAGGAAGAAGAAGTGCACCACTGGGGAGTGGAGAGAAAAGGGAGTGGAGCCAGAGAAAGAAGAGAACATGGTGATGCCCACACACATGTACCGATCTGCATCATGCTCTGGACTCCAAACTAAGATATTCTTCCTGTCTTGCCAGCCACTAAGAACATGATTAAGGGGTTCACAAGTATTTATTATTAGTTTTATTATTGTGACCATTGTTGTTGCTGCTATGATAACAGTCTCTAAACATGCGTGTCTTCCACATACTTCCCACACTATCAATTCCCACCCTTAAGATTCAGAGCTTCTGCTTCCACACTTCATTATAAAATGACACCAAGGTTCAGCATGGATATAGTAGCAGGTCATTCCTACTTGACCATGGCCATGGGAATGGGGGTCAGCAAAGGTGTGCCTGTCTGAGAACTGCACCCTTGTCTTTTTCTTACCCTCTAGATTTTCAGTGTCCTCCTCCACTTTATCCTATTTTCAGATTAAAATAAAGCTATAGCCTGCTGACTATTTTAAAATAAGAACTAGTCAAGGGAAGAGAAGGAAGTCATTACATAAATGCCAGAACTTTTACTTTTCTCATTTAATCCTAACACTACAGCTACATGTTATTGTTTGCATTATCATTAGTTTACAGATGAACAGAGACTCAGGGAAGTTAAGTAAATTGTACCATGTCACATTTGCTAAAAAGTGGTGAAAACAGAATCCAGATCTAAATCTAGCCTGTGCCAGAGACTATATGTTTGTTGTATATATGTATCTTTTGGAACGACTGCTGTTTTTTTGTTGTTGTTGTTGAGTATGGTGGTGACATATATGAATTAAAATATGCCTTTTGGAGTCAGATAAGATCTGAGTTCAAAACTCGTCTTATCACTTTTCAGTCATGTGATTTTAGCCTAAATTTTTTTCATCTGTAAATGGAATAATAACGATATCTATTCATGGAGTAACTCTGAAGATGAATGAAATAATGTACCCAAAATTATGGCACAGGGTGTTATACAGGAAGCATGGTACCTGAGTGAGTCTACTTGGAATAGCATGTGTTGGTCAGGGCTCCGTTATTTAACTTTCATTGCCAAGAACACTAATTCTAATTTTTTTTTTTAAAAAAAAGCTCTTCCCTACTCCTTTCTGTTTAAAAGGTCATAATTTCCCTGTGAATGATTCTTTCTCCTCTGGAAAGGATAATTTCCTCATAAATAACAGTCCTACAAGGACTTGGTGCCATTCTAATCCTGGCCATACAATAAGGGCATAGACAGTGATAACTCTCCTTCTTAAATTTCCATGGTGAAATTTGTGACCCTTCAGCAAGACCACCAAAGTCATAAAAGCTCTTGTCTATAGTGTTGGTCAAATATGTATCAGACATCTTTAAAATTGCACATTTCACTAGAATAATGGCTCCATCCTGAATGCAAAGTATGAGAACTCAATATTTAATTGAAAAGTGCTTTGGGTTACATTTTAAACCAGTCACATGCTTCTTTTATAAATATTTTGGTAAACGTGAGTGGATCTGTATATAATTTCACCTAATTCAAAGATTTTAAATTACAAATTTTGGAGTTCAGGCCCAAAGATGCCTTTCTAGAATAGGTACTGAGACCCAGACATCATTATTTCTGGTGATAAACAAAGATTTTAGCTAGTGAGAAGGTGGATGCCAGATGTACAGATGATGTGAGGAATATGTATTAAAGGGGCACCTACAACTCTTTTGCCCTGAAAAGCAAGGACTATCTCCTTTAAGAAGCTTTTGAGCCCTTGGGCATGCTCTTCCTCATCTCTTTAGATGGCAGGTCTAAATTTATAATGGTCATATTGAGCAGATTTTTTATTTGTCTTGCCACATTTTCCCAGTAGGCTGCTAGGGTGAGCTGGATGCTAGAAATAAACAGAAGGTGAAGACGTGGACTCTGCCTTGGTAGTTTATGCTCCAGTTGAATTGAATTGGAATGACTCATCCCTGTGTTGGACTTGTAAGGCTCTTCCCTCAAGAACAAAAAGCTGATAGTGCTTACTAGAAAACAAAATGCATTCAGACTTGGATGATGAAGTGTATCCATGAGAAATAAATGAGAGGTTCTTTCAGTTGGATTTGCAGTCAGGGTACCTGGACTTTTAGTTCCAGTTTGTTTCTATCTTTGTTATATATGAAAACATTTGATTTCTTTGTTGACAAAGCCTGGATTAAATCATCTTTGAGCCTCTTTCAGAAATATGCTTTGTAGTGTGATGGCTTATGCCTGTAATCCCAGCACTTTGAGAGGTTGAGGTGGGAGGAGGATCACTTGAGGCTGAGTTCAAGAAAAGCCTAGGCAACATAGTGAGACTCCATCTCTATGAAAAATTAAAACAAGTAGCTGAGTATGGTGGTACATGCCTGTAGTCCCAGCTACTCAGGTGGCTGAAATTGGAGGACTGCTTGAACCCAGGAGTTAGAGGCTACAGTGAACTATGATTATGCCATTGCACTCCAGCCTGGGCAACAGAGCAACACTCTGTCTTAAAAGAAAAGAAAAAGAGAGGAAAGAGAAAAGAGAAGAGGAAAAGAAAACAGTAAAGAAATATGTCTACAATTCTAAGAGGAGATGATAAAAATCAAGGCAACAAAACTGTCTTTAGGAACCACTGAATGCTATGCTCTGTGTCCACTCATGTGGAAGAGTGAGTGATGAATGAGCCATGGGTCCTGTGGACAAGGGCTTACTTTCTACAGAGGAAACTAGATATGCATTCGGCGTGGATCTGTGACTGTACAACAAAATGTGTTATTGCTGTAACAGGCCTAAGAAAGGAAAGATAGAAGTGTCTAGATCTATTCACTGATTTTATATATTTTATTTTATTTTTTGAGTTGTGGGTCTCACTCTGTTGCCCACTCTGTAGTACAGTCGTGGCTCATGGCAACCTCAGTCTCCCAGGCTCAGGCAATCCTTCTACTTCAGCCTTCAGAGTAGGCATGCACCACCACACCAGGCTAATTTTCTGAGTGTTTGTAGAGACGAGGTTTCACTATGCTGCTCAGGCTGATCTCGAACTTCTGGGCTTAAGCAATCTGCCTGCCTTGGCCTCCCAAAGTGTTGAGACTACAGGCGTGAGCCACCACGCCCATCATGTATTTTACTTTTTAAGGCACTTGGAAAAAGTCAAAAGACCTCCCAGACCAGATTGATAACTTCTCTCTGATCTGAACCTCTGTTCATTATGATTTTAATCTATATGTAGGTATCTCACATGCACACACGCAATACTGTACATGTGCAAGATGAGTTTAAACAGTTTTAAAAATTATCTCATGTTCCAGATGCACTTGGAGAACTAACGGATTTGTCAGCATTCTTCAGTTGCAAACACTGTAAACAGACTCTGGATAATGTAAGTGAAAACGGAGTTGATTGTAAGCTGCTGAGTGAGATCATAGAGTTGAAGGGGAAGCACAAGAACCAGGATGAAAGTTCAGGAAACAGCTAGCTCCAAGGGTTTCAGAAAGGCAACAAAACCCTGTTGCCCTCATCAGTGAGCCACCGGAACTAGAAGGCGTGAGTATCAGTCATCTTTTCTGACTTTAGACTCAAGATTCAAAATCCTGTAAGAGAGAATCTGATTAACTTTGATTTAATGCTTGCCTCTTGATTAGTTGAGGAAATACTGTTTGTTTTTGGTATTCCAAGATTGCATACAATAGGAGGAGGTAGAAAACTGGGAGATGTAAATTAAATGACCACAAGGAAAGAGCACTAAATAGTCAACACCAAAAACACTCATGATGGATAGTTATTAGAAGAAAGCCTGGGATTTTCTTTAAACAGCAATCATCCTTAAAGCTTTCTCAAAGGCTATGTTTGGGTAATTACTAATTTATTTTTAAAATTAACGTTATTTTTAATATATCTGTGATATTTTTCCAGACTGTTTTGGGGAATAAAATTGATGTTCCAGAAATATATGTCATGTCACTTCTTTGTATAAGTTACCATTGACACATCGTATGAAACTTCAAGTATCTAGAAAAAGGCAGTGTTGGAAAGAGCTGGAGACAGTGTCAGGGAGCCTTAGATTTGAATCTTCATCTTCTACTAAGGATTTAGACAAATTATTTGACTTCCTCAACTCTCAAATTCCTAAACTATAATCTGTGACCAGTTCCCGGGCCTGGTGGCTCACACCTATAATCCCAGCACTTTGGGAGACCAAGGTGACAGGATTGCCTGAGCCCGTGGATTCGAAACCAGCCTGGACAACTTGGCGAGACCTCATCTCCACAATAAATCAAAAAATTAGCCAGGCGTGGTGGCATGTGCCTATAGTTCCAGTTACTTGAAAGGCTGAAGCTAGCCCAGCAAGTCGGGGCTGTGGTGGCCGTGAACATGCCACTGCTCTCCAGCCTGGGGAACAGAGTGAGATTCCAATTCAAAAAATAAATAGATACATAAAATAAAAACAACTTAGGACAGTGCCTGGAAGACAGAAGATGTTAGTTGGGTTGTTGATTGAATAGACTTGCTGTGTAGGTCAAAGCGGATATGTGAAATACAATTTTTTCTTTTTTTTTTTTTTTACTTTCTAAGGTACTGGAAAAGACTTCTAAGGCCAGATCAATCACTTTTCCCTGTTTTAAAATGCTCCATAAAAATCACGTATTATCATTATTTTCTATTTCTGCTAGGCTGAATTTACCACTCTAGCCAGACTATTTTCTCAAGATTCCAAATTATTTTTGCTAATAAGTTTTCTTAATGATAGCACTTTTGCCTGTAAACATGTTTCCTTCTCCCATTTTCACACTTAGCCCATTCCCACCTTCCACTGATGCCCAGCTCATCCCCTTCTCCATGATGCTTTCCTCAGCTCTGCATATGGGTTTCCCTTTTCTCAGAATTCTTGCATTATCTCTGCATACATTAGGCCTTTTGTCACCTAGTCATTCATTACTTTGCTATTATTATTACTCATTGCTTTATGGATCCTTGACTCAGCAGTAAAATTCAAACAATATTTACTGAGTACCTAGTAGGTATAAGGCACAGTGCTAGACTCTTTAGAGACTTCAGGGACGAGTCACATGGGCCCAGCTATCAAGAAATTTGCAGTCTGGTAAGAAGATGGAGATCAGCACAATATAAAGAAGAGAAGGCTTTGTGGATGTCTTAGTCAGTTCAGGCTGGTAAAACAAAGTGCTATAGACCGGGTGGCTTATACATAGTAGAAATTCATTTCTCATAGTTCTGGAGGCTAGATGTTCAAGATCAGGGTGTCAGCATGGTTGGGTTCCAGTGAGGATCCTCTTCAGGCTGCAGGTGGCCATCTTCTTGTTATATTCTCAAATGGTAGAAAGAGAGTAAGAGAGCTCTCTAGAATCTCTTTTATAAGGGCACTAATCTCATTCACCGTGGCTGCATGCTCAAAGACCTGATTGTCTCCCCAGATTTCCACTTCCTAATACCATCATACTGTGCGTTAGGATTTCAACATATGAGTTTGGGGACAGGACACTAACATTCAACCCATTGCAGTAGTGAAGTTAGCATTTGATAATTCTCTTTCTCACCAAGAATTCATGATGAAGCTGAAGGACCAAGCAAGCAGGATGTGCTTTCTGGTCAGAAGGTGACCACAGGAAGAAAGTACATATGTGAGCCACATCTTTCATTTCTTTCTATCCTTTCACAGAATGTGGCCTGAGCTAAATGCATTGGTGAGACCTCAATAACTAGCAATTAAATTTCGGTGGGGGGGGGGAGCAGAGAAAGAGAGAGAGGGAGGGAGACTGGGGAAAAAACAAGATTTAAGGATGCCTCCAACTGTTTTAGTCAATGTTCATAGAACAGACATCAGAGTTGTCATGGAAGTGATTATTATTTCTAATTTTGCCTTGCTTGGGAAACCTGGGGATCTCCCTGGGCTACCAGAATACCTTTCCACTATGCTATCAGCAGCTCTGATGGGAGGCTGTATCTTCAGTAGCTCTAAGATGCTTCTCACCTTTTTCTTTCAGTTAGGAGTTTCAGAGGTTGAGTGAGTTCAGACTTCTTACTTTAACTCAGCAGTGAACACAAGAAAGTCAATCCCAAAAAACAAAAATAGGAACAAAGGGTCATGGGTTTCATGTCTTTGTATTCTGGTAGAACCATATTTGAATGATCATCCCATTCTTATGTTTAAAAACATTATTCTACTTTCATCCATAGTTCATTTCAGTGATTTGCAAGTTTAGTTCAATGACGTTTTATGCATTCTTCTATCAACTCTTGTTACTACTGCTTACGCTTTAATCCACACTACTAAAAACTCTGTTCTGAGGGTACATTAAAATAACTTTATTTTTTATGTAGAACTCACTGCCCAACAAGAGTCTTTACATGTTTTTATCTCTAAACATACTCACAGTGTTTTCTATAAGGATCTTTTCAAGCGCTCTGTTTCCCATTGTGACCACTACATTGTACTGACCACCCACCAGTTCCTTGTTTTTCATGCACAACAAACTTTAAAACCACATGTTTTAGCCAACATTTCTGGTAAAACTGTTACTTCAACAAGAGGAAATTAAGTATTCTTTTTGATTTATTAATTGGCCGTTAAGTATAGGCATTTAAATGCATGCAGAGAAACAAGTACAGCAATGAAGACCAGGAGCTCAAAGAATAAAGTTTCCTATAAGCAAAACAAAATGAAAAAAAATGATACCCCAGAGAAACCCTGTTTAGGGAGATTTCAGAAGGCATATCTTTATTAGCCTCAAGCAGAGAGACAGTACAAAAATTTCTAGAGGAATTCTGGGCATTTATCAAAATATTCTCCTCACTAAACCAGGAGGGTATTTCAAGGAGGAATTTAATAATGACTTGGCAATGACATGTACGCTGTAAGGCTTCCAATTTAATATTCAAGTTTCTCAACAGTCCAAATGTCAAGTGTCCATGACTTACATTTCTATATGCCTCTGTGGTACATAAATGATATCTCTCTTTGCCTAGTGTTCCCTCTAGACACAATCCAAGGAAAGCCCTCTCTAGTCATTTTCCCCCCCACATCCTTTAAAAAATTCTTTGGATTCTGTCCTGACATTGGTATGTTGCACAATAATAAGGTGCTGCTTTCTTTTGATCTTTTTAAAGATGACCAAAAAAAGGTCATGTTTCAGTTACCATTCTGATATTTTTTTGATTCATACTCTTTGATGTAGTGGTACATTATCGGTCACTTAAAGTCAATAGACAGAGTTGATTTTTCGGTTGCTGACAATGTCTTTCTCCTAGAAATGATTTTTACTACTATTCTAAATTCCTAAAGTTCTATCTCTAGATATTTATTCATGTTGTTCTCTACACATTAAACTGCAAATATCCAGGGAAGAAGGTAGCTGTAACACTTCTAGTTCTAACATGTATTTACTATTTTCTCAACTTTTTAGTAGCAGCCCATTTTGATGGGGTAGAACAGAAAGACATAGAAAACCTATACTTGAGGGAGTTCAGGAGATTCTATAAGGGAAAGAAGAAAAAGAAAATGGAGAGGGCTTTTGAGAGAGGTTAGGCATGAAGGGTGATATTTTAAAGAGACCTCTTAATGTCGCTTTCTCCCTGAAGTCTTCCATGTGTGTCCCAGTAGAAAGCAAGAATCTTGCCTTGCTCCTATCAACCCTCATAGGATTCAGCACCAATATCAAGATATCCTCACATACTACCTTGCCTTTTGGTAGTTTTTACAAATCTTGTTCTCCTGTTATTTGTATAAATAGCTTCAATAAATTTTTCTGCTTTTTTTCCTACTTATTAATAAGCAGGCTTGCCCAAGTTATTTTGTACAGCTGTTAATTCTGGAGTGAAAGGTATGGGAGGAGAACTAGAACTCTCTTCTTTCCTGTGATCAAATGATGCTCCCCTAAACTATAAGAACACCCTTGAAAAGCATAGAGGCTACCTTTGGCTGTAGGAAAAACATGCTCTAAAACCAGATAGCAGCCTAGCATAAGCAAATAATCTATGTGGGTAAAATATGTGTTGTTTGCATAATAGTAGTAATATTCTTATTTGCATAGGTTAGGTCTTTATCTGCACTTCAATATGGCAATTCTTGTGATGATGTCATGAGATCAGGCTTTTATTAATTTCTCTCTCTGTCTCTCTCTGTCTCTGGCTGTCTCTCTCTCTCTCTCTCACACACACTTCTTCTGTCTCAAGTAGAAGTAAGTCATTCAAAGCTAAGAGAGGTTAAATAATTTACCTAAAGAACAGAAGTTCCAGTAGCTGCTGAGAATACTGTATCCAGAAAGGGAGAGTTGGATAACTACACTTAAATACAAAAATGCCTTACCGATCCTTTTCTTCCCTATCCTTCTGTTCATTCAGATACAAACCTCAGAACCATTAATCTCCCCCTTTATCCCCAGAATCCAAGTGCCCTCAGTTCTACTTTGGCAATGTTCAGAACATATGTTTTCTTTTTTTTTTTTTTTTTTTTGTTGGAGTGTCACTACATTGCGCCGCAGATAACTTACTGTCACTTCCCTGCCTAGACCATTGCAATAAACACCAAATATTTTAATATGCAACCATTTCTACCCTGTCAGAGTACCCTTTCAGTTTCACTACCTGATTCAAACGATCCACTGATGCATATAGAATGCAATTCACATTTTATTTAGTATGACCTTCGAAATATGACCTTTTAATCTTCCATGTTAATAGTTGATTTTCTCACTTCCCACCCAGGCACCTAGAAAAAGAAAAACTTTAGTTTTCCTCAAAACATCCCTGTGCTTTTCTAATCATGTGCTTCTGCTTACTCTTTTCTCAGTTTATCAATATCTAAAATGTATTATACTTGTTCGGAATGCCTTGAATTCTGTTTTAAGCAATGTGTATAAATTACCTCATTTATTCCTCACAATAATCCCATGAGATGAATATTCTTCTTTCCATTTTAAAGTTGGTACACAGAGATTTAGTAACCTTCCAGAGTTAGAAAGCAACATGAAACAGACTGTGAATTCAATTTCATCTGACTTTAAAATAGCACTCTTTATCATTCTTCCTCATTAAAAAAACTCCCCAACTTTCATATTCTATTTTAAAACCTAATATTTTGTTCCCCTGTGTCAAGTTGCATTTAATTTGCTAATGTGTCATTAAGGATTTTTGCAACTGTGCTTATGAGAAAAATTTATTTGTAATGTTTGTATTTTGTAATGTTTACGGGGCTTTTCCCTGATTTTTTTTTTTTAAATCAGGGTTATAGTGGCCTCATAAATGAGTTGGGAGTTATTCTCTTTCCCTCTATTTTCTGACAGAATTTGTGTAAGATTTATATTATTTCTTCTTTAATGTTTGATATAATTTAGCATTCAAGCCATCTGGGCCCAGAATTTTCTTTGTAAAAAGTTCTTTAATTATGTTTTAATTGGCATAGGGCTATTCAGATTTTCTGTTTCTTTTTAAAACAGATTTTGGTAGTTTTTTAAGGGAGCTTATCTGATTAAGGTTTTATTGACATAAGTTGTATTATATCATTCCTTTTTTATCTTTTTAATATCCATAGAACCCTTTCATTCCTGATATTGACAATTTGAGTTTTTTGTTTTTTTTTTATTGATCAGATGAGCTAGAGTTTTACAATTTTTTGAACTTTTAAAAAGCCACCTTTTCATCTGTTTTCTTTATTGTTCTACTATTTTATATTTAATTAATTTCCACTCTTTTTGTTTCATTCATTCTATACAGATAAAGTTTAATTTCAGCTGCTTAAGTTGGAAGCTTATGTTATTGATACTAGATCTTTTTTTTTTAACATAAACATTTAATTTTTCACATTTTCATTCTATACATTTTAATATATATGTTCATTATTAGTTTCCTCAAAATATTTTTTGATTTCCCTGTTGATTCTTTCTTTGGTCAATAGGTTATTTATAAAAGTGTTGTTTAATTTCCAGATATTTTGGGGGAATTTCCAGCTACATCTATGTTTTGAATCAAAGTTAAATTTTGTTGTTTTTGACACACTCTGTATGATTTCGGTCTTTGTAATTTTATTAAGAATTGTTGTATGGCCCATGGTCTATATTGGTTAATATTCCATGCAGGCTTGAAAGATTGTGTATCATATTGAATGGTGTTTTCTATACATGTCAATTAGTTGGTTGATAGTGTTGTTCAAGTCTTCTATAGTTTTCATGATTTTTTTGTCTACTTTTTAAAAATCAAATACCGAGAAAGGATATTTAAATCTTCTACATTTGCCTATTTCTTTGGTGGTTCTGTCAATTTGGGAGATTTGTTATTGTGTGCACATATATTTGTAATTGTTATGTCTTTGGTCATGTTGACCCTTAACTTTACATGTTTTATGTAGAAATAATCCTTGGCTAGAAGTTTATTTTGTCTTATGTTAACATAATAACTGATTTTCTTGTGCTTTTTGCCTGAATTTATATTGCTTTCTATATAAAAAATACAACCTATTTGTGCTTTTGTATTTAATGTGTGTGTCTTTTAGGCAGCATAGAGTTCTACTTTTATTTTTTTTTTGAGTTGGAATCTCACTCTGTCACCCAGGCTGGAGTGCAGTGGCCGCTCCCGGCCACCGCAGCCTCGACCTGCTGGGCTCCGGCGATCCTTCCGCCTCAGCCTTCCAAGTAGCTGGAACTACAGGCATGCGCTACCACGCCCGGCTAATTTTTTTATTTATTGTAGAGATGAGGTCTTACTTGCCCAGGCGGGTCTCGAACCCGCGGGCTCAGGCAATCCACTCACCTCAGCCTCCCAAAGGCGTGGGATTACAGGCTGAGCCACCGAG
>CAUYQG010265813.1:0-13939 GCA_963574415.1 Tarsius wallacei
GGCTCCCTGTGGTGCTCAGCAGCTGGTGCTAAGTCAGAGCCGTGACCCGCCACACCACGTGCTGTCACTTACACTGGAACTCGATTAATAGGATCATTCTCTCTAGAACCACCCGTGTCAAAACCTGGCAACAAAATGGAAAGCACTGGTCTGAATACTAGAAAGAGTAAAGGGCACTGGTAATCTGAGGTATCTTCCACTTCCAGGACTCGCTGCTAAAAATCAACCCATCCAGTCTCTGTGCTGAACCACGAAGGAAACCACGGGCCTAGTGGACCTGCCAGGAGGGAAGGAGCACCAGTGCTAAGAGCACACGTGAACACGAGGCAGGTCCACCGCGGGGCACCTGCGGGCTGGGAAGGAGAGTCCCTTGCCCCACCTGGTATTTTTTAAATCTTCTTTAGGAAAAGGGAAGGGGGCGCTAAAGAGGAAACAAAGATAGAAAACACAGGTCCCCACTGCCGGCAGACACACAGACACCCTCAGTTGGGGGAGGGGAAGGGGGAGGATGCATTATTGGTACTTGTAGCTGTGGCACCTGTCACCGTGAAGCCTGTGGGGGGCGCGATGGAGCTGTGGCTGGGCTGCAGGTCCTTGGGAATGCCACTGTGGGAAGTCAGCTGGTGGCCAAAGGCTGCACTGAACTGCGGGAGCTGCTGCTTGGGGGAGGCGGAGGCCAGGAGCTCGGCAGAAGGCCCCAGGCCGCTGAAGCTGGTCTGCGGCAGCCCTGGGAGCACACCAGCACTGCTGGGGGTCGCGGTGGCGAAGGCAGGCTGTGTGGTCTCTGAGTTCGACGTGGTGGGTGGTGTGGACAGGGACGTGGAAAGAAGGTGCCCATCGGCACCAAGCAGGTTGCTGAATGGCGAGGGCTCTCCAAGGCCGACGGGGAGGGTGCCCCAGTGAGTCCTGGGGTTGACCACGCCGCCCAGCGGCACCTCAAGTTGGCTCGGGAGCAGGTGCTGCGCCATGAGGGGCATCTCTGCCGAGAAGGTAGCTGCCATAGCATCGCCGGAGAAGGACGCCGCGTGGGGAGAGGTGATGTGGTCGCTGTAGGGAGACGGCACGTGCTCACTGTCGTAATGGCTTCCGTGGGGCGAGGAGTGCGAGTGGTCGCTGCTATATTGCTGTCGGGAGGTGATGAGGTCGTCTGCCTTGCTCAGCAGCTGGGCAGGGTGTGGCCTCTGGGAGGCATGGCTGCCGTCAGGAAGTCCATGGAACTGTCCTGGGAAGGCTCTCTCCCCAAGGGCACTCTGGCTCATCAGAGCGGCAGGAGTAAGGCCGACGTTGGCTGGGGCGGAGAACGGCCCCTGGATCTGCCCTGCCAGCGGGGTGGGTGGGTTGGACAAGGTAGCAGAGTGGAGCAGGTTCTCGTCCAGCTCCAAGCTAGGGAAGCCGTCGTGCACCACACGCCCATTCAGCAGCTCCCCCAGGTCCGTGCTCACCTCTCGGCCCAAGGCCTGCACCCCGGAAGCCCCAGTACCCGCAGGGAATGCCCCGATCCCTCTATCTGACAACTCCTGGACAGACACTCCATCTGCTGGGGCGAGGACCCCCATGGTACTCAGGCACTCGAGGGACGTCACGGCCTGCAGGGCCCGCTCCAGCTCCTCAGCCTCTTCCGTTGTGGGGAGAAGGTCTCCATTCTTCCCTAAGGCAACGAGAGCAAGAGAGTCAGCCAAGCTTTCACTGCTCTATATCACAGAAAGATACGTATGAGTTATTTCTTTTTTATTTATTGATTTAGAGACAGGGTCTGGATTGCCCTGTCCTCCAGACTGAAGTGCAGCAGTGTGATCACAGCTCACCACAGCCTCGACCTTCTGGACTCAGGTGATCCTGCTGTGTTGGCCTCCTGAGGAGCTGGGACCATGGGCATATACCATGCCTGGCTACATCTGAATTATTTTAAACAATATTCTATGGAAACAGAGTCTCTCAACAGAGAAGTTTCCAAGATGTGAACTGGAAGGACAACATGAAACCACCATCTGCAGAACATATCTGAGAGGGTAAGTCTCCTGGAACGCGCATCACCATCTTCATTTGCTTATGACACCCTCAAAACCATCTTATCAGTGTTGAATTCTTAGGAACTCTAAGGATGACCAACTCTTACAATGACTCCTCAATTATACAGGTGTTTACCGAAAATTATATGAGCGCCGTGAACATGGGAACATGTTCTGTCAATTCAGATCTGAGATTCAGGTTGTGTGGCAGAGGTCATGGCCGAAGGGGGCAAGGGCAGGAGCTAGTACCCTCAGCACCATGTGCTCTGCCACTGGCATGACTGCCTTGCTAGCTAACTGTCATAAAATGGAAGCCCATGGACCTACTTTGATTTCCTTTCTAATAGTTAAAAAGTCTATTGTGAGGAATGTGATTAATCACCATGAGACTATCCCATTTTTAGTGGTGAAATAAACACTACAAACATAAAAGGCTCATCCTGAAAGAAATGGGTTGATGACACAGACTCCATTTTGGAAAAGCCACATCAACTCAAGGACAGGGTATGGTATGAAAATTAGGCCACGTTCTCAAAGATTTCAAGACTTTTGGTGAAAGTATCTTTGCTCAAAACTAAAGGAAAAGAATTCATGTAAAAGGACCAGAGCTGTCAGAGCTGTCAACACAGCACCCTGAAAGGCAGGGCCCAGGTCCCACGTAGTGACAGACCCAGCCAGGAGGAGGCTCCAGCACACCCAGAATGCTATGCCCTGCCTGGAAACTCACCTGAAGACAGCTCCCCTGAGCCAAAGCATGGACCCACCTTCAAAGAAATCGAAATCTTGTAGGTCGTCAGGCAGCCGCGGCAGGACATCTGCGAAGTCCTCCTGGTTGAGCTCCAGGTCATGGGGGATGTCAGAGATCTCTGTAGCAATGTCCTCTGGTAGCTCTTCAGCACTCAGCTCTGGTGTAGATGGGCTCCTGGAGGAGAGGCATGGTCATTCCATGACCCACCTATACCAGCATACCACAGTGGGAAGGAGTTCATACCCAACATGCTTGGGGAGTCCTGACAGGCATATTCTTCCCCCTCGGGCACAGGCACAGCCCCCTCAGGCACAAACCCCGCTGCAGCCACATGCCCTGCAGCTGCACTATGCACAGGTCAGCAACCATCACTGGTCAGTATATGCAATGCAAATTAGCAGAATGAATAATTTGGTGTATTGAGTGTGTCAATACTTTTTTAGAATTTCAAATTGGTCAAAATCACAATTCATTTTTTTTTTTGAGTCGGAGTCTCACTCTGTCGCCCAGGCTGGAGTGCAGCAGCACACTCACAGCCACCACAGCCTTGACCTGCTGGGCTCAGGCAATCCTTCCAAGTAGCTGGAACTACAGGCGTGCGCCACCACGCCTAGTTAATTTTTTTGATTTATTGTAGAGATGGGGGTCTCGCCATGCTGCCCAGGATGGTCTCTAACTTGTGTGCTTGGGCAATCCTCTTGCCTCTGCCTCCCAAAGTGCTGGGATTACAGGCGAGAGTCACCACACCTGGCTAAAATTACAATTTTTAAAACGAAGTACACAACAGACAGAAGCCTCATCCATCTGGCCAACACACTGAACCTGCCAGAATTAATAACACATTGTATTTCTGATGGGGAAACAGATTCTGTTAAAGTGCAAAAAGCTGAGAGTACACAACTGAATTCCTGACCACAGCACCTGCTCTCCCTGTTGTAATCCAAGGCCTTGTTCAGACCCAGCATCACAGGTAAACACGGCACTAGCAACAGGGGAAAGCCCAGGCCAGCAGGACAAACGGCCTTCCACATGGAACTGGGTGTCCTGAGAACAGCCACAAACGTAGGAAAGAACAAGTCCCACACTGACCGGACACGTGTGGCCTCCACTGGCAGTGCAACGCTGGCAGGCATGCTGAGGTTCCCCTGTGGGACTGCGGGTGGGATGGGCTTCTGCGGCCGGCGTGGCCCACGCCGCCTCTTCTTCTTGTGTTTTTTGGTAAGTGCAGGAGGCTTGGTTTTTTTCCTGGGCTTCCTCTGCTGCTGGTGCTGAACTTTCCGGGAGTTATCTCCTCTCAAAAAATTATCCTTGGGAATGAATAAGTGGGTTACTTTAACTGAGATCATCTGGGAAAGACCTAACAGCTATCTAAAAAATACTTACGTCTCTTAATATTTGAAATAATGCCCAAAACATACTATATGCTTAAAGTGATATATAATAGTAACTAAATAAACCCCCAAAATTCATTTAATCCACATCCAGTCTCCAAAACAGTAAGACGAAAATGTCTGCTGTTTACAAGCCACTCATTCTAGGGAGCTTCATTCCAGCAGCCTGAATGGACTAAAACATCCTCATTCACTGATTCCAACATCTACATTTTAGCACCTCTGCCACTGAGAAGTGTTTTGCAGTTGATGGCAGCTTCCAGTTGCTGTCATTCTGCGACAGTCATTCTGGTGGGCGCTGCCAACACACACCCAAACAAGATACCCGTTCTGTGTACTGGCCTTGCTTGAATTAAGGGGCAGTGCTGCTGGTTCTAGCATGGAGAGAAGTGTTGTGTCACAGAAAGGCACAGAGAGCAGCAGGAAAGCAAAATTAATACCAGTGAGGAAACATTCATGACTGAAGAACTGACCACAACTATTTTTTTTAAAAGCCAAACAACAACCAAGTAAGAAAGGAAAACAACCACAAAGTAGATGAAGTTATTACAGCGGAAGTGCCAGGAAATGCTGCCCTTAACAGCCAAGCAGTGTGTGGGAGGGAGGGGTCAACATGATATGCAGTTTAACCCACAAATGTTTCACAACATGGTCTATTGCCTGGCAAGGTAGCTCACACCTGTAATCCCAGCACTTTGGGAGGCAGAGGCGAAAGGACTGCCTGAGTCCAGGGGTTCGAGACCAGCCTGGGCAACATGGCGAGAACATGTCCCTATAATAAATCAAAAAAATTAGCTGGGTGTGGTGGTGCATGCCTGTGGTACCAGCTACTTGGAAGGCTGAGAAGGAAGGATCACCTGAGTCCAGCAGGTAGAGGCTACAGTGGCTATGGTGTGCCACTGCATTCCAGCCTGGACGACAGAGTGAGACTCCTACTCAAAAACAAAAAACTATGGTCTATAAAAGAAACCTGAAAATCAAAAGGGATTCTTGGTGAAGAAGTCAGTGAACTACATGCAGGGTAACTGAGGCCCAAAAAGGTTGAGTCTTGTCCCTAGTGAGACACTCAATGGGTACCAAGGCCAGCCAGGGCACAAGCTTTACCTCCAATGCCGGATTCATGCTCACTCTCTGACCCAGTACACTCCTGGGTCTTACTTGGCTGTCTAGTGCATAAGGTGCCTAGTATATGACCTTGTGATACGTGCCTGGTGGGTAAGAAAAATATACACTTATTTTAAATGATTATGTATTCAGATATTCCACTAATTCAAATTTGTCTCTCTTCCACATTATTCTAAATTAATTAGAGTTTATGATATTAGCATTAACTAAAGCAGTAATTAAGTTCAATAGAATTATAGAAAGGCTTGCTTTTCATTGAACTTTTGTCAAATATTTAAGACATGAGCAGAGCTGTACCTAAGAAAGCAAAAACCTAGAGAAGGAGGGACAGAGAGAGTTTGAAAACCTGTTATATACAAGATACATACTTTAAGGTAACAAAACATTGCTTTGCAAACCTTGTTTTTGTGATTACATACCCCAGTCTGTAACAAGTTGCAAAGCACCTTGCAAGGAGCCAGCCACCCATGTCTGAGCCCCTGCTGGAGACTCACCATTTTTTTGGCGTGTTCCTCACACAGAGGTGTCTGGTGCGTGATGTCGAAGACTGGCACAGAACACTGCTGCCCATCGGCGAACCTGGCTGTGCAGCTGGAGAAGAGCTGCTGGGAGCGGTTTGCGAGGATGTCTAAGCACAGGTCAAGGCACAACACACTGGTACCCCAGGGACTGTCATTTTCTATGGAAAATCGGCTTCTCCCCTGACTCAGATTTAACAAGTGTAGACTGTGTTATCTATAAAAGCTGAAGTACCAACCCAACTGCTGATGTGGGGAAATGGTAACAGCTGAACTGATCATCAGTGTTGGTCAGACCAGGATGCTGAAAGAATCTATCCTAATGGGCTCCTAGCACTGGTCTCCCTGACAACCATTCTGAACCAATTCTGTTATTTGGAGAAGCAGGGTGGTTCCCTTCTTAACACATGAATGACACTTAAAGTTCTCCTAATAGTTAAAAAACTTCCAACTTCTAAAAGGAAAACTTTCTGCCTACAATACTCGAGAATAAAATTTAAAGATTTAATTATAAAAACTCATTGTCCAAAGTTGAATTCATTTCACATTTCTAACACCAACCCAAGTTCACAATGTATGAAAAATAATTTTTTTCTTTTTTTGAGTCTGCATCTCACCCTGTTGCTCAGGCTGGAGTGCAGTGGCACCATCACAGCTCACCGCAGACTCAAAACTCCTGGGCTCAAGCAATCTTCCCACCTTGGTCTCCCAAAGTACTGAAATTACAAGCAAGAGCCACCACATCTAGCTGAAAAATTACTTTTAAATCATACTATTACTTGTAAAATTGAAACACTGGCTTTACAGCATCAATATCTTCAAGCATTCATACTTTCAGCCACTACATTTCCATAAAATTTTGCCTTATTTCTAGAAGAAAGTACCTTTGTATTTTTCCTTTATGGTTTATATTTAAGGCTATTTATAAAGCCTTTAATATACAGAAAATGCTGCTGAAAAGCTGTGAAAAGACAACTCCAAGAACAGAATGGAGGGCAACAACTAAACAGAGAGAAAATAAGCAGTTGCTGCAGCTGTGCAAATGCCCCCAGTTCTACAGGACTCCACCACCAGCTCCAGGCTCTTCAGCAGGTCTTCCCCAAGCCCACTGTTGGGGCCTGGGAGTGGCTGATCTTCAGTAGTCAGGGACGCTGGATACATTTCATTCATTTCAAACTAACACTGAGCCCATTACAAAAATCAAGTGAAGCCACCAGCAAAGGCACTGTAAAACTGTACAACTTTCTCAGAAGACAAAACACAACACAAATTTGAAATAATGGAATTTTAGGGCTGGGCATAGTGGCTCAGCCTACAATCCCAATGCTTTGGGAGGCCGAGGTAAGGGAATTGCCTGAGCCCACCAGTTCAAGAACAGCCTAGGCAACTTGGCAAGACCTCATCTCTACAATAAACCAAAAAATTAGCTGGGCGTGGTAGTATGCACCTGTAGTTCCGGCTACTTGGAAGGCTAAGGCGGAAGGACCGCTTGAGTCCAGCAGGTCAACGTTGGGGTGGCCGTGAGCGTGCATGCCACTGCACTCCAGCCTGGGCAATGGAGTGAGACTCCAACTTGGGAAAGAAAAGAAAAGAACTGAGATTTTAATCCCAGCACTTTGGGAGGCCGAGGTGAGAAGACTGCCTGGGCCCAGGAGTTTGGGACCAGCCTGAGCAACATGGCAAGACCTCATCTCTACAAAAAAATCAAAAAATTAGCCAGGCACGGTGGTGCACGCCTATAGTCCCAGTTATTTAGGAGGCTGAGGTGGAAAGATTGCCTGAGCTCAGGAGGTCCAGGCTGCAGTGAGCCATGATTGTGCCACCGTACTCAAGCCTGGGCAACAGGTGAGACTCTGGCTCCAAAAAAAAAAAAAAAAAGCTATTCACTGGATGTGAAATGTATCTGCAGCCCCCGACGCCCCCCACCCACTGGCCAAGGATACGCTGGAAGCAGTGCCTGGTGAACGGGAGGGCCCTGTTCGGGCACTGCTCGCCCCTCAAGGCCCCACTGCACGTCGCAGGTTCTGCTTCCTGCCACTTGGTCTGGCTTATGCTACAGAAGGAAAAACACACAATTAATGTTAAAAATGCTTCCAGAATGCAGGGTAATTTTCAGTATTACACTCTGCAACGTCCACATTAGAACTATCTACAGCATCCACAGTCATGAAATAAATGCAAATATGAGTTAAAGAAAGTTGCACAATGATGACCAATTGTGCTGCTTCCCCAACCTCTGATACTCCAAGCAAATGATGACATCACAATAGGTTTCCAATATGGCTGTCTGTTGTATTTCTTCTTTAAATGACGTTTTGGTTCCTTTTTTCTCCACAAGGAGGCAGTAGAGAAATGCAATGAAAAACATGAGACGAGTCAGTCACCCTGGCTCTGAGCCTCAGTTCTGCCTCCCCATGGCCGTGTGACCTTGACAAGTGATGTGGTCTCACAGAGGCCTAAACCTCCTCTCCTTGCAAGCAGGCACAACCAAGTGCCTTCTGCTTGGCAGTGGTGTAGGGGGCACAAAAAGACAGTAAGTGGCAGGGGGAGGCGTGACTAGGACTGGGATACCTTGTGTTGCTCAACAGCACGTCTGCAAAAAAACTGACCCGACTTGGGAAGAGGATGCTGACCAGAGACCAGATGCACCCAGCTTGGGTGGTATTTTATACTTCCCACTACATGTGCAATTCTATGTTTAATTATTCAAATCTAATCTCTACTGTATACACTTAATGTTTAAATATTTTAACTGATTTTTTTTTTTTAGTTGGAGTTTCACTTTGTCACCCAGGCTGGAGTGCAATAGCACACTCACGGCTACTGCAGCCTCCACCTGCTGGGCTCAGGTGATCCTCCCATCTCAGCCTTCCAAGTAGCTGGAACTACAGGCATGTGCCACCATGACTGGCTAATTTTTTGATTTATTATAGAGATGAGGTCTTGCCAAGTTGCCCAGGCTGGTCTCAAACCCGTGGGCTCAGGGAGTCCTCTCACCTCGGCCTCCCAAAGTGCTGGGATTATAGGCGTGAGCCACTATACCCAGCCTTAACTGATTTTTAAATTTCGTGAATAGGTGATACGTCCACATGGTACCATAAAAAAGGTCACAAGTCCGAGAGCAGCAGGCAAGGAGGAAGACCCGACCTCCCAGCCTCCAACCTTCTGGCCTGGGCCTTCTGCCAGAACCTGACCCCTTGACAGGAAGTGTTCACCGCAGTAGTTTGCAGTCTTTTTCGTTTCTTTATACAAACATTAAAAAGCACAAATAAACAATGTTTACATTCTTATAAGTGCAAATACTATCCTAGCTCTGTGATTCTACAGCGCATCACAGACGATGAAGCCTTCACACATGTCTGAGGATGGGAAAGAAACCTGCTTATTGCATAGAGTCCAAGGCAGGCATGAAAATAAAAAATCTCAAGTTTGTTTCTACTACGTTTTTTTTTTTGAGTCAGAGTCTTACTCTGTCATCCAGACTGGAGTGCAGTGGCACACTCATGGCCACCGCAGCCTCGACCTGCTGGGCTCAGGCAATCCTTTCGCCTCAGCCTTCCAAGAAGTTGGAACTACAGGCGTGTGCCACCACACCCAGCTAATTTTTCTTGATTTATTGTAGAGACAAGGTCTCACCATGTTGCTCAGGTTGGTCTTGAACCCCTGAGTTCAGGCAATCCTCTTGCCTCTGCCTCCCAAAGTGCTGGGATTACAGGCATGAGCCACCATGCCCAGCCTATTTCTACTACATTTCTAAGTGTTTCCATGGAATGATTTGTATCAGTTAGATAAGGTTATACTAAATCCAAATTATATATGAATTTATATAAAATATAAAGAATATTTGCATCATAATTATTACTTTCATATAAACAGTAAACACTGATGGATATAACCAGGTGATACCCAGCAATTGCTTTAAGGTCTCTACAATACTGTTGGGATCACAAGAATGGAAAGCAGGTCATCACAAACCTACAAGGTTATTGTGATTTCATAACCTGTGTCAAACTGAGTAGATTATTTCAACAAGTAGAGAATAGATCTTCATTTACTAGATTCTACTCATTTGTTCACCAGCATTGAAGATTTAAGAATAAAATGTACCCTGTTCTTGCTCTCATGGAATTTATTGGCTAGCATGAGAGACAGACACTAACCCAAGTATAAGTTCTATGAAGAAGCAAGGTATGCAGCATGGTGGACACATACAACAAGGGACCTCAAGTGCAGGGAATCAGAAAGCCTTCTCAGAGAAAGGCAAGTCTCTGAGGAGGCTGGGACCTGAGGCTGTTCCAGAACAGACTTTACATCTCACAGAAGACTGGGAGGTCTAGGAGTAAGGGAGGATGCTCTAGGTAGCCACCCTATGTGGTATACTAGACATGTGAACACAGTCTCCAACAGCTCCAGATATGCTCTACTTTAAGAAAACTCCTAAGGGCACAGTACATCGACGTGAGATATGCAACTGAAAACTAGGTTACTTTATTACAACAAATTAAAAGCAAAATACAAAAAACTAAAATAAAAAAATATACAGGCTCATAAGTGATATTATGCTCAACAGCTACTAAGTAAAGGTTATATTTTAATATTTTACTTTAAAACACTCTATCTCAAGTGACCCAAGATTGTTATAGAAAAATGAGAATGTACAAAGTTCTTCTTAACCTTAATTTTTCAATAATCCTATCATCCAAATATACTTTTGTGTATAAACACCTAAATTTTTTCTATACATATATACTAAAAGCTGTCATCTGAAAATATAAAAAGTGTGAAATGAAAAACTCAATAAACAACCAGTCCATCTAAATTTGAAAATTATTTTCTTAGAGTGAAATGTTTTTAAATTTTTTAATTCAATTAAGTGCTCTAAATATGTATTTAGTTAAAATTAAAAACCATGATTAAAAAATACTTAGAATTCTGTGTAAATCAGTTTAGAAAATAGAACTCTGCATCGTCTAAACATATTAAAGATATAAACTAATGTTTTAAAAAGTACATAATCACCAGGCATGATGGCTTAAGCCTGTAATTCCAGCACTTTGGGAGGCGGAGGTGAGAGCCTGAGTCCACAGGTTGGAGACCAGCCTGGGCAACTTGGCGAGACCTTGTCTCTACAATAAATCAAAAAATTAGCTGGGCATGGTGGCGCATGCCTGTAGTTCCAGCTACTGGTAGGGCTGAGACAGAAGGATTGCCTGAGCCCTGCAGATCGAGGCTGCGGTGGCCGTGAGCAGCGTGCTACCGCACTCTAGCCTGGGCAACAGAGTGAGACTCTGACTCAAAAAAAAAAAAAAGATAAAAGGTATATAATCTAGTACATGGAATTATTGTACTAGTTAGGTTTTCACTATTACTATTAGCAGGATAACATACCAACGTTTCTTCATCAAAATATCAGATAACTCTACAGTTCCAATACACAACTTCTCTCTTTTTTTTTTTTAAGTTGGAGGTCTCACTCTGTTACCCAGGCTGGAGTGCAGTGGCACAATCACGAGTCACTGCAGCCTCAACCTCCCGGGCTCAGACAATCTTTTCGCCTCAGCCTCCAAAGTATCCAGGACTACAGGCGTGTGTCACCATGCCTGGCTAATTTTGCTATTTTTTTTGCAGAGACGAGGCCTCACTACAGTGCCCAAGCTGGTCTTAAACTCCTGGGCTTGGGGATCCTCCTGCCTCCCAAAGTGCTGGGATTACAGGCATAAGCACCATGCCCAGTCCAAATTATATAGATTTTCATTCAGTGGAATATTATGTAAACATTATAAATCATCTTTCCAAAAGAATCTTTAACAACATAGGGAAATGGCTACAGTATACTTTTAAGGGGAACAAAACTAAACACATAACTTTTAAATAGTATATATCCTGGGCAAAATGTTCATAATTCAGTAATAAATGGAAATAAGCAGGAAATAAAAAATACATATAGCATGATCTCAGTTTTGCTTTTTCATATAAACTTACTGGAGATTTCACATACACACAGAAATAGACCAGATGGAAACAGAATAAAAATGTTAACCATGTTCATTCTCTGTCTTGTGAACATTGACTTTTTTTTTTTTGAGTTGTAGTCTCACTCTGTTACCCAGAATGGAGTGCTGTGGCTGTTCCCCGGCCACTGCAACCTCGACCTGCTGGGCTCCGGGCGACCTGCTGGGCTCTGGCGATCCTTCCGCCTCAGCTTTCCAAATAGCTGGAACTACAGGCACGCGCTACCACGCCCGGCTAATTTTTTGATTTCTTGTAGAGATGAGGTCTTGCCAAGCTGCCCAGGCAGGTCTCGAACCCACGGGCTCAGGCAATCCACTCATCCCAGCCTCCCAAAGCACGGGATTACAGGCTGAGCCACCGAGCCCGGCTAATGGTGACTTTATGCAACTTTTTCCCTTCTTTTTTCAATATTTTTCCAAATTTTCACAATAAACAAGAATCTTCATTATAAAAAGAAGGTTTTTCCCCAAGATATATTCATCATAATAAACTATTTGAATACATACTATGTGGGGTAAAGTGAATATTAATAGAAAACACACAGAAAAGAAAAATTTTAAATAATACAAGTAAAAAAACATAAAATACGACTTTTGTAGTTAAAAAAACAACTATTTTTATGTAACATGAAACTTCTAAGCATTGTATTTTTTTAAGACAGGTTAACATTCTCAAATCATCAATGCATAAATTCTAATTGAATTGCAGCAGCATTTCAGTAACTCTTTAACATGATTTTCAGCTCATGGCAGTGATATTAGCACTTGAATGCAGCAAGGAAACCAGAATACAGTGCTTGAGAATTTGGAGCTGAACTGCCCACATCACACTGTGCCTCAACTGTTCCCTTCCAGAGAGAACAAGGCCAGAATCCCCAACCCCCACCCCAGCCCCTGTCTCACCCAGCACGGCTGCATGCGGCCCGCCGCAGCACCTGCATCAGTTGCCCGGTACCCTCGGGCTCCCGGCTGGCCGCCTGCAGCAGGGCCTTCCGGAAGGCGTGCCGGCACTTCTCCTGCCGGGACTCAGCCCGCTCCAGGCGGCACAGGTGCTTGTATTTCTGCTGAAAGTAAGTGCAAAGTTGGGTCACCCTGGAGCGCCTGCTTTCCGCGTTGTCGTCCTCTGACCTGGAAAGGGCAGGAGAGAGTGAAAAACCCATGACACATGGGGCTCTTGCAAGGGAGGGAGAAGGGGGCTTGGGCTGAAGCCTGCGTGCCTGTGAGCACAGACTCCACCAAACTCCAGCAAGACATCCCAGTGGAGCAATGATGAGGAGCACTTGTCACTGGGAGCTGGGGCGGAGTCAGTCAGCGTTTGACAAAGCAGCCTCAGAGTGGCACACAGGTCTACTCTGCAAGTGACCAGAGATGCCAGGATGTCACTTCTTACCTTCACTTATTGAAGGACATGGCAGTTACGTGGAACACGGACACATCTCACAAAAGACAGGCCAGGCTGGAAGCAGAGCAAGGCAGAGGTGCTGCCCTTCCAGGCACTCTGGCCTAAGCATGCTCCCTGGAAGCACCTGAAGAACTGCGACCGTAGGGGTCATGCTCATGCTAGGCACTTCCCCTTGGCTGTGGGAGCAACTTCAACAGCACTTACTAGACAGGGTCACACAAGGGATTCCAGACTATGCTAACAGCAAGACTGACCAGGGGTCCCTGCTGATGGGTCATGTGGAAGAAACACTGAGGGCGTGCTCTCTCATACAATGCCCACACCAGCAAGGTGACAGACGCCCCTTTCTCAGGAACAAATGTGATCGCACATTTTGCTGTCAGGAATGATGCATCTAGACTTGGAAGATGGACCTAGGTTATTTTCTCTTCATTATCTTCAATCATAACAAGGAAATGTCACACATGATGCCATGGGCTATGTATCCCTTACTAAGCTGTGACTCGTTGCTGGGTATTCTCTCTTTTTAGCACCTCCCCTGAGAAACATACTCTTTTCCATTTCCACTGCAGACACACACTGAAGGATTTTCCTTCAATCTCTTCATTTATTTAACACTCAACATTTACTGTGCATCTGTTCTGCTGAGCCCTACAGCAGAGAGACCAAAGTTCCAAAGAGTTTGCAATATAATTTAAACAAGATAAACACGTCCCAAAAGTTAAACAATTCAAA
>CAUYQG010265816.1:0-16956 GCA_963574415.1 Tarsius wallacei
CTCCCGGCCACCGCAGCCTCGGCCTGCTGGGCTCCGGCGATCCTTCTGCCTCAGCCTTCCAAGGAGCTGGAATTACAGGCGCGCACTACCACGCCCGGCTAATTTTTGATTTATTGTAGAGATGAGGTCTCACCAAGTTGCCCAGGCGGGTCTCAAACCCGCGGACTCAGGCAATCCACTCATCTCAGCCTCCCAAGGCGCGGGATTACAGGCTGAGCCACCGAGCCCGGCTGTGACTATGTATTTCTAACATCATTTCCAATTTATGTAGGTTAATAGCAACACCATTATATGCATATTGTAATTTATACTTAGTGGTTAATGATTAATACTTAAAATGTTAACAAAATTTTTCTAAATTTTAAATTTTGGGGTCCTCCTTTTCGTGTCTCCCATTATATACTTATTACTTGGTGCTAAATACATGAATGGAAATAACATAAATTGTGCAACATAAATACAATACTTCGTCTTTTAACATCCTGAATAAGTTTATAGATAGATAAATAGATATTGATGCTATATTGATGCTATAGTCAATTGATCTATGCTGTTGTCTCACTTTGGCAAATGAAAAAGTATCTTTGAAGACTGTAGTTAAAAATTGCATGATTAAGAAAACTGTCAGTAGAAAGCAGAGAATACCTACATGGATAAATAAATAGCATTAAATTATTAATAATAGTAAGTCTTATGCTAATAATGCCTAGCACTCTACAGTTTGCCAAGGGTATTCACACATAATTTTTCATTAATAGAATAATTTAGCTCCTCAGAGCTCTCTCATCAAAATGTCTCACATCCTTCCTTCCAATCCCAGGCATGTTTATCGCTGCCTAAACAATCTGGTCACTCACTAATGAAAGTTTTTACTTCTTACTCATGTGGTATTTTATGTAGTTCTTATGCTATTTTCCCATCAATTCACTATCTTAACCAAGTTCAATCCCTTTCTTCACAATGTCTGTTTGTGTTCTGTGCTTTTAGGATGACATATAAGAAAGAACAACTTGACAATGAAACCTCTGCAAATGTAAATTTTGAAGTATGACACAGTACAATCAATCTCCATCCTTGGTGAAATGATGCTTTGAAACCATTTATTTATACTGTATGTTTCTCTCAGATAAAAAATACCACACAGGCTATCTGTACAACCATGTGTACACAAAAGTGAATATTTGGAAACAACAGTTTATGGCTTGGTTCTATTTAGATACTTTACTTGAAAATAAATAAAATTCCAAATATAATCAAGCATGGGACAACACAGCAATTTACAATTTCTATAAATCAGTGATTACTTTCATGAAGAATATTCAACATTAGTTATTCTTGAAGTAACTTAATTATCACAATATTTGAATTCAGCCAAAAGAAAGTAAATAGATTCAAAATACTCTTAAAGAGTGATTTACTTGCAATGTAGATTCTACTCACCTTCATTTGCCATAGCATGAAACAAAGACCTCATTAAAAATAAAAGTTGATGCTTCAAAGAAACATTCATTAACAAGAGTCACCATAGAAATGTGCTAATTCATACCTCAATACAATGCACAGAGAGACTATAAAAAATGACTGCTAATATTACAAAAAAGGTCAACAAGAACTTCCTTGGGTTATCTGAGTGCTGTTAAAATGAAAAATCCATGGATGTCAAGTCTGGTTATTGACATGCTACATGCCAGACACTGTTCGAAATGTTTACAGCAAACTTAAGGGGTATGAACACTAATCTCATTTTTCAGAGAGAAAACCAAAGCACAGACTGGTTAAAACCTTGCATAAAGTCACACAGCTACTGACAAAAATGCTGGAATTTAAACCCAGAGAATTTGTCTTTGCCTTAATTTAAAACTTTTTACAACAAACTGAAAGACCTTTCTTTGATTTAATATTTGTTCAGATACTCTTGGCACAAAGATTCTACCATTGCCAAGTTGACATCAGATATTAAATAAATTAGACAGATAATGGAAGGACAACCTGAATGTTTTACGTAAATTATATTTACCCAAAAGGGCACAGGTTGAGAAACATACTATTTATTTTTATTGTATACATGTAAAAGAAAAAGATGCTAATTACTATAAATAAGATGACCCCATACATATCAATTTAAAATACATCCTTCCATTATTTCTGCTCACCTACATTGTTAAGCATAAGAGGCATGATTCTTTTGCCTATCAAATCATGGGGGACAGAGCCTACTAATATAAAATATTTATAGCCTTTGACTTTTAGTTTATCCTCTTGCCTACCTTATAATTTTTCAAACTTTCTGATAACCCTGAAAAAGTGAGTGTGTTAGAAAAAGTGCCTATTCCTCACCATAGGAAATTACAAATAATAAAATATTGTATTTAGGTCTATAAAGGTACACTAGGAGACAGAGACTACTAAGGAAAAAAATTGTATTTGAAGCACAGGAAACCTGACACAGACAGGCAGATTACATGGGCGGGTACACATATATTGCCTTATCTGTGGAAGGTATTGTTCTAAGAGCTTTACATAAATCCAATCAACATACCAATATTTGTCCTAAAAAACACTATTCAAGGAAGTAAAGTGACAAAATAAATCCAGTAATTTTAGTAGTGATTTCCTTGCCCATAGTAGGTGATCCAATAAACATTTGTTAAAGTGTATTGAATTAAACCTCTCAAAACATACGGTGTGTTAAAGCAATATCTCTCAAATTTTCCACAAAATTTTCTTCTTAACACAGAATAGCAGACATTCAAGAAGAATTGAAACTTGGCTTTCCCTAGTCCATTTAATGTGTGATCCCATATCTTTGAGTTAAACTGACTATTTGGAAAGATGTGCAAAGTGTAGCCCAAGGCTTGGCATTCCTTTGGCATGTCATCTTGTACACTCCAGACCACGTGTACTTTATATGGATAAATTTTGTTATAAGTGGTTAAAAGACTTGGTTTCCATGCCTTTGAACAGCTCTATGCTTATTTTGATCTATCTTGTAATTTTAATTGATCTTTCAAATCACGTAAAATACAAATTCTTGAGTCAACTAAAAAGAATCCCTAACTTTCTGATTATAAAGCAAAAGCAATACTCAAGGATAAATATTAACATTTGCCAAGTGCTACTCCATGCATTGGGGATACAGTACTGGACATAGTAGATCAACAAATCTTCTTATGAAGCTTATATTGTAGAGACGTGAGAAAAACTCTGTGTGTGTGTGTGTGTGTGTGTGTGTGTGTGTGTGTGTGTTTGTGTGTGTGTGTGTGTTTAACAGACTATAAGAGATGGTCAAAAGCTTTACAAAAGTAATCTGGTAAAGGGAATAGGTAATGTCATAGAGGGCCAGGTGGCAGTCTGGACAGGACTACCAGTCTCTGAACTTTTGAATAAGGGCCTGCTACATTTTTGGTGCAGTATCAATCCAAATGGAAAACAAAATAGCTCAGGAACAAACAGCTCTCAGGGAGAGCCGTCTCACTTGTATCCCTGGAACAACAAAGAGGCCAGTGTGACTTGAGCAGAAAGAACTGGGAGGGGTGTTACCAGAGATGAAGTAGCAATTGCCAGACTGTGTATAGCCTTGAGGACCATTGGCAGGACTTTGGCTTTCTCTGAGTAAATGGGCATGATCTAAGAACTTGAGCCACGGAATGGTATGCTCTGCCTCACACGCAATCAGAAACAAACACGCTGGCTACACTGTCAAAACTAAACTGAAGGGAGCCAAGGGCGGAAACAGAGAGATGAGTTATGAAGCCAGGGTGACACTTTGGGATAGAGAGGGTGGAGAATTTCATTTCTAGACCATGGACTTAGAAGCAGTCCTTTAAAATTTTTCTCGAAACAAATGATAGTTTGGAAATTTAATTGCTTTTAATGCAATATTCTTACCATTCACACAAGTTATTTTTGGCACGCCATTAAAAATTTACTAAACCCATGCCTTTTCTTACTCAGATGAAAGTCATTGAAAAAAATCTCTCAAATATATACTCATTTTCAAATTATACTGAATTTCGTTTATTCTTTCTTGAAAGTTATTTAATGAACTAGAGACTAAAAAAAAGAGTTTGCTTAGTGTTGAAGCTGTCAGCACTCACTTGTCTTTGTACTTTTGATTTGCTGACCATTAACTAGTAGTTCTTGACTTCTATTTGTAATCTCTTCCCTAATTTACAACAAGTTTACTAAGAAAATTTGCAATATACCTTTAAGCATGTTATCAAATGAGATAATGAGGTAAATTGGAAAAATAGTTACTTTCAAAGACACAAAACACAATCTTTGCCTTTACACTTCAGCGAATCCCACTAACTGGTGGACAATCTGTTCGTTGAGGTCATCGTCCTGATTTATATTGGCTCCCAGAGACTGTACAGGAATTCTCATGGCTGGTTAATATAGCTGAAATTAACAGATTGACTCTGCCATGCCCTATTCATTTTCCATGAAGAGATTCAGTTAAAAGGTTCATAGCTTATGAGTCTTCATTTTATAAGGATGAGAGGTAGATCATCACCTAAATTTGATGCAATTTATCCTCACTTTAACTCATTGGGAATAATTAGTTCATTTTCTTCTTCATAATAGCTGCAAGTCTATAACCACTTAAACTATTTCAATAAAAATAATCCAAAAATATCCACTGCAATCATACACATATTGTAAGCAATGGGGCCAGGGGAGACGGTTCCCATATGCATACACAGTGCTAAATGACTGTCTTCCAGCACCCAATCCTTCTGGATAATTTCCATTTTTCATTCATACTCTCATATCACTGAACCTAGAACATGCTTAGTAAAGCAATCTGAATATATTTAAAACATTCCATATTTAAATTAGGAGCACATGTATTTTTTAACTGGTTCATGGTATATACGAATTTGGTTAGAAAGCTATAGCTAACGGTGGTTATGTGGTGAAGACCGCTGGGCAAAGGAGAAGATAGGCTTTTTCCCAGTGTGAAGTCATGAGGGCTGTTTGCCAAAAGCTCTTCTTTTGGCACAGATAGAATTGCACTCCCTTTCTTACTTTGAAGTGAGGTGTGACTCTGTAATTTGCAGGGCCCCAAAAAACATGGGTAAAGTGATAGGAGTTTCTTTTTGCCAGTGGTTTTGGAAACCTCACATGTTTCTCTACCTGCCCGCTCTAAAGGAGAGGGTGAAGTGTAGAGATGCATGGTAAAGTCTCAGCAGCCTGGGTTCCGGAATGGCTAATATTCATATAATCTTCTTCCAACCCAGATTAGACAACCTAGCTTGAGCAACAAATAAAACTCCACTGGGTTAAGCCAATGAGATTTGGAGACTGGTAACAGAGTCACTTGTGAAGACACAGCAAGTAATTATAACATCTAATGAAGGTAGCAGGAGGTAACAGGTCAAGAAGTAGTTATGAAGGCATGAAAGGAAACATATGAAATTGTGTAAATTCATAAGATATATGAAAACGTGCTAAACTGCCCAAAATGGGAGACTGAAGGCAGTAGGAGTTCTGAATAATTATGGGTTTTATCCAATGGAAGTCTATACTATTTCTATCAACATATCTCCTAACCATATTTGTAAAGAATATGCTGAAATTGGAAGTCTGTTACAGCTTTCCTTGAAAACTTTTAGATAAAAGCATATCGTTATGTTTGAAATATGATATATAAGAGTGCTTACTCTCAAGAAACAAATAAGAAGTCTTGGTCAAGGTACATCAGTAGTTTCCAGAAAGCATTTTTTCCACTAATAGCACCAATAAAACTGCTCTTACTCCTACTTTTCAAATAGTAGTAACAAGACAAATATTTTTTAAATGGTTCCTAAACATCACAAACTGTTCTTGGTACTTTATAGGTGTTAAGTATTTAATCCTCAAGAATGCTCTCCCATCAAGAGTGTGCTGTTGTTATCTCAATTTAAGAGATTAATAAATTGAGGCATAAACAGTTTAAGTAGTTTGTTTAAGTTTACACAGGCAATGACAGGTACAACAGAGATTTCAATCCAGGCATTCTAGCTCCAGAATCTGTGCGTTTCAAAACTAGTATCTGGCTGGGCACGGTGGCTCATGCCTGTAATTCTAACACATTGGGAGGCATCAGCAAGAGGATTGCCTGAGTCCATGAGTTCAAGATCAGCCTAAGCAACATGGCAATAAATAAAAAAATTAGCCAGGTGTGTGGTGGCGCAGCCTAGGCAATAAATAAAAAAATTAGCCAGGTGTGGTGGCGCATGTCTGTAGTTCCAACTACTTAGAAGGCTGAGGCAGAAGGATGGCCTGAACCCAGCCAGTAGAGGCTGCAGTGGCCATGAGCATGCCACTGCACTCCAGCCTGGGCAACAGAGTGAGACTCAGAGAAAAAAAAAAAAAAAAAAAAGAAGAAGAAAGAAAAGAAAATTACAATCTACTGCTGGTCACTACCGATTAGTAGCTCCTTTCTTTCGATGTATTCAGGTCTCAAATACTGTCCAGGGCTTTGTAGAAGGTGAACCCAGAAAGAGGAAAACAATACAATGAACTCCACTAATTCAAGTATTTTATCTCTAAGTTTTCCTTCATTGCCAAGAAATCATGGTGAAGGAAGAGAATTTGACATCATGGGTTTCGTGTAAGTTGATTGCAGCAGGAGCCAGTAAGCTCACAAGAGAGGGGAGTCTCTCTGGGTTCCACACCCCCAAGGAGTGAGAACCACTCATTTAGGAAACCCAAGTCTGTAATTAGCTAAAAGCAAGACTGTGAATGCTGCCAGGTTAAAACAAGCTGGGATCTTCCGGCCTGCAGCTGAGAAGTAGCAGCAATTTTAAAAGGACATATGACCCCGAGAAACTGTTTGGTTCTAAGTACACATTTCACCAGTTGGATGACTTTCCATTCACTGGGTGTGTGAATTTTAACAAGTGACTTAACTCCTTAAGCCACCAAAACCTGATCTTCACACTCAAGATAATAACACCAGTGCAGGATCGATATAGAATTAAACGAGCGAAAGTTGGCAAGGCACTTGGACCATTTCCAGGCCTGTTACCAGATATAAGAGAAATCATAAGGACAGTGTTAAAAAGGTACTTGAGAATACATCTGTGTTTTAAATACATAATCTAAGATACACTGCCCATGTGTATATTTAGGTCAAGTTATACAAGTTACTTGTTGTAAGTGGTGACCTCAAACAAGTGGGGTTTGTGCATAAGATTTACCTATTCCAAAAAAGTGACCCCGAGGTCCAGTAGGGAAAAACATTGGTTTATCTTAGAAAATGCACAACTGCACACAGAGAGTCACCCACAGCAAGAGGGCTGGTTCCATGTCCTGTGCCTGTCCCCTGGATCTAACCACAAGTTGCCCACGCAGCAGGGTTCGTTCCGTGTGCCGCGCCTGTCCCCTAGATCCAACCACACAGAGAGTCGTCCACACATTGGGGCTGGTTCCATGCCCCGTGTTTGTCCCCTGGACCCAACCACACAGAGAGTTGCCCATCCTGCTCTCTGAGATACTAGTGGCAAATGTGGCCCCTTTCCTTGTAGTGAACACAGGTACGTCAAACTCAAATTTTCCCTGTTACCTGCACTGTTCCTACCATTTTTCAACTTCCTCATTGGCTTCCTAAATGCAGATTAAGGAAATCTCACGTGGCCTCTTTAGCATCATTAAGTGCTGTAGTCTGATTCTTAACTTTTTTGCTATAACACAAAACAACTGAAGCCAAGGGAATAGAAATGCGCTGCCCAAAATGACGCCACTAGAGTAAATTCTAGAACCCACGTCGTCTGCCACATTTGATGTCTCCTCCAGGATGGCAGGATTGATGTGAAAAATATAATAATACCCCTATAGAGAGAAACTAGTTTTTGATGTTCACCATCAATTTTTTCAAAAATTACATTTTCCAGTTATTACTGACACCCCAGTTTTTTGTCTTTATGACCAAAAGCATTAGCATCGTAAATATTTCAATAACTATACATAGAAATGGCATTCTACATAATAAAACAAATATTTAAAAATTTGGAAGAAAAATACTTTGTTAGATCCCAAAATTGTGCTTCACTTAAGATTTTTGCCCAATAACTGATGGACAGTAAATCCCTAAGTTCAAATGCTCAACTGGTTTTGGAAAATCAAGGGCAAAGAAGCACTAATATCATAAACAGACAAAACCCTAAAGGAAACCTCTGGAGAATCACCAAGTCTCTCTCCTATTTTCTCATCTCTTTGAGGGTCCAATCTCATTTCCAAAAGCAACACCCTTCCCACTCTTGAGGAAAGTCTCTGTAACCCCTCACTGGGAAAACATAATAAGTATAGAAATATATGCCACAACACTGCAGATAAAGTGTGTTGGTGCAGTTTCCCCTGCTGCGGATAGAGTGCAGCAAAGGAAAACAGCAGAAAACCAAGACATGACTCACTGAAAAATTCTGACTCTACCTGTTGAATTACCAGTGACCAAAATCTACGCCATCCTATGAAATACGCAAATGACTTTAGCCTCCTCTCTTTGATTTGGCAGAAAAAGGTCAACATAGGAAACACTTCATCTATTGCAATCTATTTATATGAAACATTCATATAAAAGAAACAAACCTTTTAACATCAGGGTAAAGGATGCAATAATTCTGTATGAGAATCTTCTATAGCATGTATTTAAGAAATTTCATGTATGCATATATTCATAATATTCAGAAACATTAATTTTTGTTGTTGTGTAACTGAGAGTCAACCAAATATTCTTTTTTTTTTTTTTTTTGAGTTGGAGTCTCACTCCGTCGCCCAGACTGGAGGGCAGTGGCCGCTCCCGGCCACCGCAGCCTCGACCTGCTGGGCTCCGCGATCCTTCCGCCTCAGCCTTCCAAGGAGCTGGAACTACAGGCGCGTGCTACCATGCCCGGCTAATTTTTTGATTTACTGTCGAGATGAGGTCTCGCCAAGTTGCCCAGGCGGGTCTTGAACCCACGGACTCAGGCAATCCACTCACCTCAGCCTCCCAAAGCACGGGATTACAGGCTGAGCCACCGAGCCCGGCAACCAAATATTCTTATTCTATTCTAAAGCCATACGAAATTCTTATTCTTATTCTAAAGCCATACGAAATTCTCACAAGACTAAAATTATGACAAGCTTTAACATAAACGCCTCAAAATCAATCAGTAAAATGATTTCTGTTACTAAATGACCGTTGTGCATTTAAATCACAGCTCCCTAAACTTAGATAAATGAAATCATTTTAAAGTTCATTAGTGAAATGCTGGTTACTCAGGAAGTTATATAATCAGTATATATATTCTGATATTATCTAACTATCAGGGGTTTATACTACATCACCAAGACAGGGGATACATATTTGTAAAATCTATTCAAACACCAGAAAAAAACTGCTAAGTCAAAATTTGTTTTCCATTATAAAATTAAGAGAATCATCTGAATATTGAGTGAATATATGTTGTGTTGTTAAATTTGTGATAAAAATAAAAGCATAACAATCTGTGCTTTGTTTTTTTCTACTAAATATATTCTTCTACAGCACTGTGGACCTGAAACAAATCTTATTATTGTCAAAAATAATAATAAAAGCCCTGGGAGAGTAAAAAAAGACGCAAATTCTCATAAAATAAAGTTTCTTTATAATTGTTACATTTAAAAATAACTACATTTTCTTGGTTTTAGAAATTAAGAAATCCCAATTGTTCATTTCTCTGAGCATATAGATGAAAAGAAATCCTCTTCATTGATTTAATTGGTATCTTAATGATGTACCATACCCTCAGGAAAACAGAATCAAAACAATTCCAAAGACGTCCTGGGTAGATGAAATTAATTATTTATGCTTTTGTGTTATGATACCTCAATATAATCCACAGTTGGGTTTTAAAGGAAAGAGATATTCATATATTTACTTAATTGTTCTTTTTACCTAATTGAGGGATGTATCTTATTTTCATATTTTTTAAATATAAAAAATATACTCCATGATAATGGTAACATCCTAGAGTTGCTACCAGGCAAACTGGACCCAATAATTTGCACAATGCCAAAAGTCGAAGGGTGGGATGTTTGAAATGCATTTGTGTATGTCTATGAAGTTGTACTTGAAAGACAGTGGATTCCCAACATGGTAAGTCTGTTCAGATGACACATCATCCTTTTTCAGTAGTCAGCAAAAAGGCATAAAATTAGTTGACTTATTTTTTAAAGATATTTGCATTCTTAAATATATGCTTAATAACGTTTTTTTTTTTTAAACTTGGAGCTGCATTAGAAGGTGAAATATATCTAAATTTAAAGCATTAGGTCCACTTGTGATTTTTCAGACAATAAATATACTCTATCTAATAGTCTGGAAAAAAAAAGGAAATGATGTATTTATTGCTTTTAGAAGCATTGTTTTAAATTTAGAGATATTTTACCCCAAAATGTGTCTGTATGTTGAAGAAAAACATATTATCCATATTATGTTTATAATATAAGTAACATGCTATTTAGAAATACAGTCTTCTATTTCCAAATTTTTCAATACCATGTAGCTTGGGTACAATGGATACAGAATGAAATGAGTTCTCATTATCCTACCTTCAGGAAAGCATAATTCTGTTCAAACATACACACACACACACACTCACTCACTCACACGCGCACACACACACACGCACATACACTCAGTACCTAACTGGCACTAGAGTATCAGGAAATGAATAAACGGGGGTAACATACTTCCAGCGTCTTATTACCACTCTAGCTTTTTCTCTTCATTTATCTTAGTGTTCCTTTAAGACTGTTATTTCCTCATCATGAATCTATATGCCTGTAAGTAAACATGAGAAGTGATGATGAGGGTGATGAGAAAAGTATAAAACAACGTTTCAGTCACTGTCAACCCTCTCTCTCTCTCCCTACAACTGAAAGTCTATTACTCAAATACAGACCACGACACTCGAAACCATTCGCACAATAAAATAAACCAGTAGTTACATGGCAGCTACACATTCCAAATGAGATTTCTAGACTGCTATAAATCTCTAGGGGAGATACTCTTTACTTGATGAGAATACAAGTTTAAAAATTAGTTAACATTTCTCGATGGTGGCACATAACTTTAAACAGAAGTACTTCGAAAGCAGAAATCTAAACTCAATATTCCAGCTCCCTTATAGATGCTTGCTTGTTACTGATTAAAAAAAATATAAACAACAAAACTGGATGTGTATATTCAAAGTCGTATGAAATGTCTATGTTTTGAAAGAATGCTTCTTCACCAATATTTGAATACTATGATATTCACAACTGATTAATTGCAATCACACTCTGTGTTTTCAGGAGGCAGCTATAAGAAAGAGTGCTGAAAAATGTATATCCTGAATCTAGTCACTTAAACTTACCGAGGCTAGTTCATCTCACTTCCAAAGGGGTAGTGGCACTCATCAGATTTTTATTACAATGATGAGTACCATGTGTGCTTTTAATTGTAAATGGGTTTTGAAAGTGTATGGCACCATGCGTTTGTAAGATAGTAATATCGTAACATGAATAAAGTAATATTTACAGAGTTTTACATGCCCAGCGATGGACAGAAGATACATGGGTATTGGTCTCTTAGTTTGATGTTAACTTTCCATAAAAAAAACTTTTCTGAAATTGAAATTGTATAAACTATAATCTATTTAATATTATCTCATTCTTGCCTTTTAAAATAATTTTGTCTCACAACAAATATTTGCAGGTTCCAAAGAAATGCAGCTAATATTTAATAATCCCAAGTTCTGAAAATCATGTTATTTTTGCAACTCTATATATTTATTTATGAATACAATTTTTTTTCAGAGACATTGCTCTTTTTGGCAAAGATTAATAAAATGTTATGAATCTCATTAATTTATGATAAGAATCATTCATTTCAAGATATTTAAAGGATAATTTTTTAAATTTAATATTTAAGGTACTGGGAGATCATAGTTTGTTTTATTTTAATTGATATCCAAGTTAGGAGAACTGGTACATAATTAGTTTCATTGAAACTAAATACAATCCTCCAAAAGTTCAAATTCTTCATTTTTTTAATGTTACAAAATTGTAAACAGTAAGTTTTTTATAATTATTTAATTTACATGAAAACTATGTTATTATTATGTCTTTTTAGGACAATTTATTGGCTGTATATAGCAAGAATTGAAGGCTGATGATCATGTTTTCATGAAGTAAGAGACATCCTAATAAGATTTTAAGCTTGACTAAAGTATTTCTAAAATTTCAACAACAGAGATATAAGGGGAAAATTGGTACTACAGAAATATTACTGCTAAAATTACAAAAACTGTGGTGTAAGCATAAACAGCTCATAGAACTCCTACTTATCTGATGTTAAAGGTGAATTTTGTGGCAAACATCCTTTTCTACTACACCATGTGAGATGGATGGAAAAACCCCACAGCTTTCCTTAGTTAAGTGTCTTATTATGTGTGGTTACAGATGGGAATATTGGATTTATTGATCAAAGTAATCTAAATAACACCTCCTTAATTATGATATAATTTATTATTAGATATTTATAATTACTGAGAGGGTTTGAATTACTAAGTGCTAATATACATATTTATATTATATAGCATTTAGTAGTTTTATATATACTTATTTATAGTGTTTTATACGTATACTTATACCCTGTTTATATCTACTGTCAAATTTTACTAATTCTTAAAATGTGTTTCAAAACTAAATTTATATCATAAATTCATATCATTATCCTACAAATAAGAAGAAAGTAAAATACTGCAAAAACACTTGAAAGACCAGTTGTAGAGCTAAATTTACCCAAGGAAACACCTGGGAGATAATTTTGTAAATAGAATCTGTTAGTTCAAGTTCAGGACAACTCTTGCCTGCCAGGTGCCACTTAATTAAACCTCTGCTTATAAAAGTAAACATCCAACTCCTCAGTTCTTCTGAGAAACTGGCTCCCATTAAACCACTCCACTGTGGCTCACGATGAACTCTACAAGCCACTTAGTCAGTCATAAAGCAGTCTGCTCTTATAGTCAGTGATCAGGTGATATGATACAAAGTTAAACCACCAGACAAAGCTAAGAACCTTCTCTAGTTTACTAGAAACTGGAGATCAACTTTAACTAAAAAGCCACACAACTTGAGTATGAAGTTGTATTGTCCTTGTCCTCAACCAATTTCTTGAAAAATAAGCATTTTGAGAAACTGAATACATTTATCTATTCTCATTTCAGAAGAACATTCTCACTACAATTAATGAGGACATTAAAAAATCATATTTCAAATATTCTTTCCTTAAATATATGACATAGTTTGTATCATCGTCAAACTGTTTTCAAAGTTATCTCTTTATTTACACTGAAATTCCAATTCATCCGAATAGTCTGTGAGTTTCTACTGACCCAAGTTTCTAAAATAGCCACATTGTTACTATAAACTTTCTAGCTATTTAGCAGAATATAATTGTATGAAAGTATCTGTGGATATTTCCATCAGTCATAATACATCATTAAGGAAAAGCACATTATTTGTTCAATAATAAATTAAAAGGGGAACATTTTAATTAAAACCTTTAAAATGAATCAACACTTCTCAAAAGGGTCAAAGGGACATGTTTAGGTAAGTTACCGACATTCCCTGAAATATTAAGAATATTAGTGGCAATCGTTGTAAAATAAGTAACATAGAGTCTGATAGATAATATTGGCTCCATTTCCTTTTCTATAAAATAAGTATGAGAACATTTGCTTCCCTCAACTCACAGAAGTATATTATAAGTATCCTATAAAATGGCGTTCTGAAATTTCTATGTTAATTAATGAGATTTACTATCTTTTAAGGTAGTGTCCTATATGTCAGTAATTTCAAGGCAGAGAGCAAATGTTTTGAATAAAAGGTCTCTTTGGAGACAATGGCATTAGATACAAAGATATCTACATATTTTCACATCCTATCTATTTACCTTGTTTCTTTAAATTCCAACAATTTTTAAGTCAAGCATTTTCTACTTATCTTAAAATCTTCATTATATTATTTATTATCCTTTGTTGTAATTTTAATAGCATAAAATTTATTTTAATATAGCTATATTTAATTCTTATAACTGGTTATGAAAATTATGATAAATTATTACACATTAATAATCTTACATATGAGTTCATATTAATTGGCTAAAAAATTACAACACAAGACTGGTCAACAATTTCAACTTTGTATCAGTAACTTAAGGTGAATGAAAAACTAAGATAAATGTTTGCTTATAAACACAATGAATTTCAAGAGTCCATAATTAATTTAAAACACCCTGTGTTAGTAAGACTAAAATAAATGATTTTTATTCACATACTCCATTTGACCAATTATTTTGTACAGGGACACTTAATCTCTTTTCTTGAAAACTTTGTAGAAGTACCACATCATAAATCACTATGCTATATCTAACTTCATCAATATTAGACTGCATATATTTACATGCTACTTAAGAACTGGCCTTAATTAGAAATTTTGGACATTCTGCTAAAAAGATTGGTTGAAGATTCCATTGGTTCTATATTTGCAGATTTTCTTGGACTTTGGCAATTAATCTTTGTGACAATCAGATTTTTAAAAAATGGTAAGGCTACAGTAAAACTTTGGAGAAAATAATGCTACTTAGCAGTTTAAAATAAAATATGTTTTAAATATATTGGTTTGGGGTTAGAAAACATATATCAAAACTTTTTTCTAGAACTACAAACTTACTTTGTATTCAACAAACAATCCTGGACATTGCAATAAACACAGTTGTAGGCATGTAATATAACTATACTGTGACAAAGAGAAGCATTACACCACCCATAGAATAATAGTGTCTTAAAACAGATCAGACTAGTTTTCATGTATATGGTGCATTCAACAAAAATGTGTATATTCTTTTACCACTTTGTTCAAATAGCTTTCATTAGATAATCAAAATCAGAGATGGTCGAACAAGGTTGACAGGCTGTGTGCTTATGGAGGAATAATGTGTCATTCTTATGGTAAGCAGACAGGTGTAGTCACCATATTTTTCCAAAGTAAAAGATCTGAGAGTACATTTGAGTTGAAATTGAAAGGAATAGTGAAAAACTCAGATGACCTAGGAAACTGTGGGATTTGCCAATCATAGGGATAACTGAAAAACCATTACAGCATATTACAGGAACCTTGCACCATCAAGTGAGGAGATAAAAATGCAATGTCAACATGAACTGAGCATTTATGATTCCAAAGAATGATAGAGGATTTCAGACTTATTAGAAAATAATAACTGTGGGAAAATGTAAATTGAGATATATTCACTTACTTTTATATTTTTATTATGTTTTCTTTAAATTATTTATTTTAATTTATAATTTATGTATTTAACATTCTATTCCCTCTAACACAGCACATGAAAAGTAATATCTGCTTAGTAAGTAATTTTTGAAAGGATAAGTGAATGATGACTTGTGTATAATTCATCATGTTACATTTTTACATTGAGCATCATTTGCTCACAAGAAATACATCACATTTTGTTTTCCTGAATGGGTTAATTGAAATAAGAAACTAGTCAACCGAACAAGCTTAAGGTAGTTACCATTACCTTAATTTGGAAACATATATATTCAAGGATTTAGGAGAAAAAAACTATTTTTCTCCAAATTACATTACAGTAAAAAAGAAAAAAAATAGTGCCACAAAGGTCACATTACTCATAATTTCATTTTTAAAGTATTAACACTGAGAAATCTACAATTTGTAAATAACATCCAAATATATAAACAATATTATTTATTAAAAGTCCATGATAACTATTTTTAAATTATCCTTCAAGCAATGAATATATCATTGCAGTATTAATTAAAAAAAGATTTCAATGTATTTGAATTCATACATTCCATAATTTACCCAATGTGTATGATAAATCATATTTAACATGTTATATTCATTACTGAAAGAATAGAGGACTAATAGAAAATGTAAGAGAGGAACAAGTTTATCAATACGTTACTTACTAAAATGTTAATAATTTTGTTTATGATATTAATTTGATTTGGCAACAGTGCTTGTTGTAGCAATATGGTGGTGCTATTTTTCATGTTCTTTAACACCATCTTCTTACCAATTTCTCCCTTAGACATAAAGGAACATGTCTATACTTATAAAACTATTGTAAACACAAGTATCAACAGAGCAAGCCTTTGAATACATCTGTTCTCTATTTCATTCACATAATCTTAGAGATGAGAATAGCTGGATTATATGTAAAGATATTTCCTAATGGTTAATTTAAGCTGGTAAGTCAACTCTTGTTTCTTTCCTATTCAAACCAGACTTGGCTACATTCTGATATATAGCTCCTAGTTATCACATAGTGAAGGAATTCGATACAAATTTGAAGGCGGCAATAAAATATGTTCTATAAACCTCCTGGTAAGAAACTAACATTTGTTACCTGTATTTTCCCAGCTATTGGTTCAAGTTGGAGTGACATAATATGAACATGTGTTTATATGTCTACATGCTAGCTTCCTTCTTTTTTTTTTTTTTTGAGTTGGAGTCTCACTCTGTTGCCCAGACTGGAGTGCAGTGGCCGCTACCGGCCACCGCAGCCTGGACCTGCTGGGCTCCAGTGATCCTTCCCCCTCAGCCTTCCAGGTAGCTGGAACCACAGGCACGCACTACCACGCCCGGCTAATTTTTGATTTATTGTGGAGATGAGGTCTCGCCAAGTTGCCCAGGTGAGTCTCGAACCCACGGGCTCAGGCAATCCACTCACCTCAGCCTCCCAAAGGCGGGGGATTACAGCATGCTAGCTTTCTAACAAGTACATCGTTTGCACTGTTCTGGCCAAATTATATCAAGTGTGGAATCACAGCAAATTTAAGAAAAACAGAGAAGAGTTGTCAAATAAAATCACATGATCATATCTGGTGAAATGTTTATTAATGGTCTTGGAGAATATCCTAA
>CAUYQG010265819.1:0-10284 GCA_963574415.1 Tarsius wallacei
TTCAGCAGGTCCCCAAGGCCAAGTCCCTTCAATTCCATGCAACCTCTTCACCATCCGGTCTCTGCCTCTCTCTCCAGACTCACTGTGCCTGGTCTTTGACCTTGAATTAAAAGATTGATAAATGAATAGATATTTATGTGATGTAATGTAATGATAAAGTTCTAAAATACTAACTTAAAGTGTACCAGATACCACCCTAACTAAGTGATCAAAGTTGACATCACTAATAGCATGTCCTTTGATGGAGTACGCTGGGTAGCACTCCACAGCACTTCACTGGTTATTTCTGCCAAAAAGACAAAATTCAATCTAATCATGAGAACACATGAGATAAACACAAGCTGAGGGACATTCTACAAAATAACCAGCCTGCACAATTCAAAGATGTTAATGTCAAGGACATTAACGTCAAGGCTGATTGCAGGAGACCAAAGAGACATAGCAACTAGATGTAGTGTGTAAGATCAGACATTTTTAAAGGACATTTTTTGGACAATTGATAAAATTTGGTCTATAGATTAGTTAATAGTATCATATCAATGTTAAATGTCCTGATTTCTTTTTTTTTTTCTTTCTTTTTCTTTCTTTCTTTCTTTTTTTTTTTTTGAGTTGGAATCTCTGTTACCCAGGCTGGAATACAGTGGCACACCCACAACTACAGCAGCCTTGACCTTTTGGGTTCAGGGAATCCTTTTGCCTCAGCCTTCCAAGTAGCTGGGATTACAGGCATGCACCACCACACCGGTTCTAATGTCCTGATTTTGATCATCGTACATGATTTTGTAAGAGAATGTCCTTGTTCTTAGGAAATACACTTTGGCATATTTAGAGGTAAGGAGGCACAATGTCTTCAATATATTTTCAGAGTTGAGATAAACTCTATAAGCACATATAGAGAGAGAAGTATAACAAAGCAGATGGGACTAAATAGAAACAATTGGTGAATCTGGGGAAAAGGTATACTGGGGTTCTTTGTATTACTCATGCAATCTTTCTGTGAGATCGCAATGATATAAAATTTAAAGTAATAAGAATAATGTGTTTATTATGATAATCCACAATGACTAATGATTTAGATAATTGAATTCTCTCCTAACTGACCAGCCCTGGACCTTCCAGGGCAGAGTAGAGGCTGGTGCCACCAGTCAGTGTTTGAGATCAAAGGTTATTATGTGAAAGAGCAGAGAACAGTGAGTCTGGAGAGAGAGGCAGAGACCGGATGGTGAAGAGGTTGCATGGAATTGAAGGGACTTGGCCTTGGGGACCTGCTGAAATATTATTAAGCACGGGAGCTATGTGAACCCGTTTGTTTATTTATTTATTGAGTCAGGGTCTCACTCTGGAGACTGGGATGCAGTGGCACCAACATGGCTCACAGCAGCCTCCATCATCTGGGCTCAAGTGATCCATCAGTCTTCCGGGTAACTGAGACTACAGGCACATGCCATCATACCTGGCTAATTTTTAAATCTTTTGTAGAGATACGGGATCTTGCTGTGTTGTCCAAGTTGGTCTTGAACTCCTGGCCTTAAGCAATCCTGCCTCAGCCTCTCAAAGTGCTGTAATTATAGGCATGACCCATCATGCCCGGCCCCATTTATATTTTAGAACGATCACTCTGGCAGCCGGAGTACAGAGTAAATAAAAGAAGAGGAAGACTCAGGATTGAGGCTGCTGTAGTCATTTAAGAAGGGAGTAATTGGGGCTTGCATGAAATTTGTGACAGTGGAGAATACAAAGAAGTTGAGGAGGCTGGGCGCAGTGGCTCATGCCTGTAATCCCAGCACCTTGGAAGGCAAAGGCGAGAAGATTTCCTGAGTGCAGGGGTTCGAAACCAGCTTAAGCAACTTGCTGAGACCTCGTCTCTACAATAAATCAAAAAATTAGCCGGACATGGTGGTGCACGGCTGTAGTTCCAGCTACTTGGAAGGCTGAAGTGGAAGAATCGCCTAAGCCCAACAGGTCGAGGCTACGGTGGCCGTGAGTGTGCCACTGCCCTCCAGCTGGGCAACAGAGTGAGACTCCAACTCAAAAAGGAAAAAAAAAAGAGAAAGAAGTGGAAGCCTCCATGACCCTTTAGAGGTGGACCCCTCACGTAGGGTAATGGACTAGGGAGCAACAGGGAGGGAATGGGAACAGTATGGGCTGACTCCCAGGTTGCTTTCTTAGGTGACTGGGATTGTGGTGATACTATTTTCTTGGCTGGGACTTCAGGAGGATAAGCCGAGTGGGGGTGGGACGTCAAGAGACTGAATTTCATTTAGATCATGAGGAACTGAAGGATTAGTAGGCGACGGATGAATGGACATGGGGCCATCTGCAAGTCATCACTTCCTTAGGACATGCATACCGAAACATGTATGTAAGCAATGGTGAAGCAAAAAGTACTGCCAGGCTGCTTTCCGGTTTAGTGCTGGTTTTTCTCTCCCATCGGTAGTGCAAGAGGGTTGGTTGGTATTTCCCTGTATCATTGCCAGCACTGGTATTTTCTGACTTTTTAATTTTTCCTAATCTGATGGGGAAATCTAATGATCGTTTACGTTTATTTATTTATTTTTGTTCTCGTCGTTTGAATCAAAGTCTCATTCTGTTGCCCAGGCCGGAGTGCAGTGACATGATCACTGCTTCCTCAGCTTCGATCTGCTGGGCTCAGGCGATTCCCGCACCTCAGCCTCCCAAGTAGCTGGATCTACAGGCATGTATGTCACCGCACCTGGCTAATTTTTTGATTTATTGTAGAGGTCTTGCCATGTTGCTCAGGCTGGTCTTGAACCCCTGGACTCAGGTAATCCTCTTGTCTTCGCCTCCCAAAGTGCTGGGATGACAGATGTGAGCCACCACACCCAGCTCAGATTTTCTTTTGTCTGCTACCATGAGTAGAGCTACCATAGATTTCCCAGTACATGGCTTCTGCAGAGCATGGGTGGGCGTGCCCATTGAGTATAGAGCTGGGGATGGAATCGCTGCTTCCTAAGGGATGTGTATTTCAGCTTTAGTCAATACTGCTAAACAGGTTTCCAAAATAGTTGTGCTGAGTTACACCTCCATCTCCAGTGCGGGAGAATTCCGGTTGCTCTACATTCCTTTTTTTTGAGTCCGAGTCTCACTCTAGTTCAGCAGGCTGGAGTGCAGTGGCACTGCAGCCCTGACCTGCTGGGTTCAGGTGATCCTTTTGCCTCAGCCTTCCAAGTAACTGGAACAACAGGTGTGCCACCATCCCCAGCTACTTTTTGTTGTAGAGACAAGGTCTCACCATGTTGCCCAGCTGGTCTCGAACCCGTGGGCTCAGGCAATCCTCTTGACTCCGCCTCCCAAAGTCCTGGGATTACAGGCCTGAGCCACCAAGCCCGGCTGCTCTAGAGTCTTACCCACATGTGATATTCTTTCATCCTTTTCATTTTAGCTGTTCTTATTTTTTTCTCGCCCCTCCAGCTTTATTGACATATGATTGATAAATTGTATCTATTCAAGGTATATAATTTGATATATATATATAGTGAGATGATTACCATAATCAAATTAGTTGACACATCCATCACATGTAGCTATCATTTGTATGTGTGTAGGAGGGGTTGGAGGACACTTAAGATCTACTTCTTCACAATTTTTTTATTTTTTGAATTGGAGTCTCACTCCATCGTCCAGGTTGGAGTGCAGTGGCATACTCATGGCCACTCCAGTATCAACCTGCTTGGCTTTGGTCATCCTTCCACCTCAGCTTTCCAAGTAGCCGGAACTACAGGCGTGCGCTACCACACCGGGCTAATTTTTTTGATTTAGAGATGAAGTCTCTTCAAGTTGCCCGGGCTGGTCTCAAATCCGCAGACTCAGATAATCTACTCATCTTGGCCTCCCAAAGTGCTGGGATTACAGAACAATTTTTTTTTTTAAAGTCAGGGTCTCATTCTGTGAGTGCAATGGCATGATCACAGCTCATTGCATCCTCCACCTCCTGGGCTTGGGCTCCCACATCAGTCTCCCGACTAGCTTGCACTACAGGTGCATACCATCACTCCTGTCTACTTTTTTGATTTCTTGTAAAGACTAGGTTCTACTTTGTTGCCTAGGCTGTCCTTGAACTCCTGGCTTCAAGTGATCCTCTTACCTCTGCCTCCCAAAGTATTGGGATTACAGGCGTTTGGCTGTTTCAAAAAATTTCAAGTAAGCAATATCGTATTATTAACTATATTAGCTTAGAGTCCCAGAATTTATTCATGTTATAACTGAAACTTTGTATCCTTTGACCAATATCTCCTCATTGCCTGCACCTCCAAGCCCCTAGTGATCACCGTTCTCTCTGCTTCTGCAAGTTCCACTTTTTAAGATTAAACATAGCCAGGCTCGGTGGCTCAGCCTGTAACCCCTCGCCTGGGGAGGCTGAGGTGAGTGAATTGCCTGAGCCCGCGGGTTCGAGACCCGCCTGGGCAACTTGGCGAGACCTCATCTCTTAAATCAAAAATTAGCCGGGCATGGTAGCGCACGCCTGTAGTTCCAGCTACTTGGAAGGCTGAGGCGGAAGGATCGCCGGAGCCCAGCAGGTCGAGGCTGCGGTGGCCAGGAGCGGCCACTGCACTCCAGTCTGGGCGACAGAGTGAGACTCCAACCCAAAAAAACAAAAATAAAAAAAAGATCCCTCCAAGGGATAGACAATCCCAAGAAAAACATACCCATATGGGGACCAAAGGAAGGCCCAAACTTTACCTATAGGATCACTTGTATACCCAATCCTGAATTGTACCCTACATCTTTAAAATTAAAAAAAAAAATGAAAACAACAACAACAAAAAAACCATACCCGCCGCTGGCAGTAAGGAGTGGTGGGTGTGAAATGCTAAGATTCCTGGCTGGTGCAGTGGCTCACGCCTGTGATTCCAACGTGTTGGGAGGCAGAGGCAAGAGGATTGCCTGCGCCCAGGGGTTCAAGACCAGCGAGCCTGGGCAACTTGGCGAGACCTTGTCTCTATAAAAAATAAATAAACTAGCGGGGTATGGTGGCATGAGCCCGTGGTTCCAGTCACTTGGAAAGCTGAAGCAGAAGGCTGAGCCCAGCAAGTCGAGGCTGCAGTGGCCATGAGTGTGCCACTGCACTCCAGGCTGGGCAAGACAGTGAGACTCAAAAAAAAAAACTGGTCTGAAGAAATTTTTTAAGTTTCAACCCTAAAGCTCAAAGTTTGTGGAAACCCTTTTGCCACCAGGCACGGTGGCTCATGTCTATAACCCCAGCATTTTGGGAGGCCGAGATGGGAGGACTGCTTGAGCCCAGAAGTCCAAGACCAATCTGGGCAACACAGAAAGCTCCCGTCTCTATAAAAAATAATAAGAAAAGCAGCCAGGTGTGGTAGTAAGCACCTGTAGTCCCAGCTATTCAGGAGGCTGAGGTGGGAGGTTTGCATGAGCCCAGGAGGTCAAAGAGGCTGCAGCTGCTCATGATTGTGCCACTGCACTGTAGCCTAGGCAACACAATGGGAACTCCCCCAAGAAAAAAAAAGGACTTTTGTCTTTTGTTGTGTTCTAACGAGGTAAAAATGGCAGAGATTACCACTTCACTACACTCACAAAACAAGCAAAGGCATAAGGAGGAATGAAAGTTTTGCCCAAGATCACTCTCAAAAATCAGTATTAAGTCCCCTGACTCTATCTACATTTGTTTAAAATACCACTGTTCTGAACACAGAGCACCTTCAACGTACTCAAAGGCCTGCAAACAAGTGTGTGTGGAGGAGACATAACAAAGAAAACTCTCATTCATTCCAAAAAGTTACTTCTCTAAGCATGCCAGGCAGAGAGAGAATCTGCTTATTTTAAGAGCCACTGGCATCTCAAAAGGTGTTTGCTGACACGAGGACCAAGGGCCAAATGCAGGGAGCCACTTTGTCAGATCTGAACCAACTTCTGAAAGTTTTACGTCCGAATTTGAAGTTACAAAAGTAGAAGAAAAAAAAAAGTAACTGTCGTTGCAGTTGCTGATGCTGTTCAGCAAATGACATAATGGAAACGTAAAGAGAGACTGTGATATAAGAGAAAGAATGAACTCAAGTCTTAAGAAATTGGAGTAAATGCTAGAACACACCACTCCATTTCCTTATTTATCCAATAAATATTTAATATACAAGAGCCTGTGCTTGTCCCAGGGATGCAAGGAACAAGACGCAAGATGCAAGTCCCCACCCTCACAGAGCCGGAAACAGACTCCAACAATTCGCTTCACAATTAGTCAATCAGTAGTTTCAAATATACCAAACGGCCAATTTTGTAGGTTAAAAGATCAAAGATAGAAAATGCCTTATGGCTCGACCTAATACAACAGTGGAAAGGTCTATGAAGGGGACCTGACCTGACTGAGAATCTCAAGAGGTGACCCTGAGGTAGCAACTTTTGAGCTGAAGTAGGAATTTACAGGCAAGAGGGAGGACAGGAGAGAGAGAGAATGCCAGGCAGAAGGAACAGCATTGTGGCTGCAACAGAAACATGGCCAACATCCTGGGAAAGAGCCAGACAGGAGGACCTTCTTTGGTCTTTGTGCTAAAAGCAAGAAAAGACCACTGAGGAATTACTTTCCAAGTGGAGGGGTGCTATGATAAGACATGCACTTTTTTTTTTTTTTGAGTTGGAGCCTCGCTCCATCACCCATGCAGGAGTGCAGTGGCACACTCACGGCCACCACAGCCTCAACCTGCTCAACTCAGGCAATCCTCCCCCCTCAGCCTTCCAAGTAGCTGGAACCACAGGTGTACACCACCACGCCCAGCTAATTTTTTTGATTTATTGTAGAGACAAAGTCTCCCCAAGTTGCCCCAGTTGGTTTCAAACCCCTGGGCTCAAGCAATCCTCTTGCCTCGGCGTCCCAAAGTGCTGGGATTATAGGCGTGAGACACTGCACTCGGCAAAGACATGCATTTTTAAAAAGATCACTTTGGAGCTGGGTGAGGTGGCCCATGACTCTAAAACCCTGTGACCAGGGAGGCTAAGGTAGGAAGACTGCTTGAGCCTAGGAGTTCCAGGCTGTAGTGAGCTATGATCCCTTCACTGCACTCCAGCCTGGGTGAAAGAGCAAGACCGCATCTCTTTAAAAATAAGTAGGCCAGGCTCAGTGGCTCAGACTGTCATCCCAGCACTTTGAGAGGAGAGGCCGAGACAAGAGGATTGCCTGAGCCTGCAGTTTTGAGACTAGCCTGGGTAACATGGTGAGACCTCATCTATACAATAAAATTAAAAAATAGTGAGTGCCTGTAGTTCCAGCTACTCAGAAGGCTGAGGCAGAAGGATCGCTGGAGCCCAGCAGGTTGATGCTGGGGAGGCCGTGAACGTGCCACTGCACTCCAGCCTGGGCGAAGAGTGAGAGTCCAACTCAAATAATAATAATAATAATAATAAGAGTGAGAGTCCAACTCAAATAATAATAATAATAATAATGATGATGATGATGATGATGATGTTGTTGAGTAAATAAAGTAAAATACAATAAAATTAGAAAGGCCGGACATGGTGGCTCACACCTATAATCCCAGCACTTTGGGAGGCTGAGGTGAGAGGTTTGCCAGAGCCCATGGGTTCGAGACCCGCCTGGGCAACATGGTGAGACCTCGCCTCTACAATAGATCAAAAAATTAGCCGGGCGTGGTAGCGCATGCCTGTGGTTCCAGTTACTTGGAAGGCTGAAGTGGAAGGATCGCCTGAGCCCAATAGGTTGAGGCTGTGGCGGTCATGAGCGTGCCACTGCACTCCAGCCTGGGCGACAGAGTAACACTCTTACTCAAAAAAAAAAAAATCACTTGGTACTTGGAAATGAGAAAGATAAAATCACTCAATGTACTGGGAATGACCAAGAGCAGAAGCAGAGCTATCAGAGGGAGGCTGGTACAGAGATTTAAGGGACAGAGGATGGTCCTCTGGCCTAGGCTGCTAGGGGTGGGGGTCAGAGATGGAGAGAAGGAAAAGAAAGGTGTGCCACGCTTAGGTTTCACTAACACCTAGGAGGATTAATGGTGGCGAGGAAAAACCAGTCATTATGTAACTCATATGTATGCTGAATCCCAACTACACATGAAGCCCCTGGATACAGAGGACATGGACAGAAAAGCACACAAAATCCAGAGGACCCGGGGACCCTAAGGAGGGTGAAGGCTGAAGGGGTGAGAGAGATTGGGGAAGGCTTACGAGAGGGAGGTGACACCCAACTGGGCTTCTCAATTACTGCTAGTAATTAGCTAGAGAAAAGTGCTCAAGACGTTGACTGTGAAAGTTTAATGTGACGATGCATCTGAGCTCTCGACCCAAAACAGGCGCTCAAGCGGCATCTTATTGAATGAACATCGCAGGGGCCGTTTCTTTTCTTTTCTTTTTTTTTGGAGTTGGAGTCTCACTCTCCCGCTGGGCTCCGGCGATCCTTCCGCCTCTGTCTTCCGAGTAGCTGGAACTCAGGCGCGCGCTACCACGCCCGGCTAGTTCTTTGATTTTTATTGTAGAGATGAGGCCTCGCCGAGTGGCCCAGGCGGGTCTCGAACCCGCGGGCTCAGGCAGTCCACTCACCTCGGCCTCCCAAGGCGCGGATGACAGGCCGAGCCACCGAGCCCGGCTACAGGGGCCGTTTCTAAACGACTCCCCTGACAGCCCCCGAGCATCGGGGGAAAGGATGGGTTTGCATTTCGACGACCACCTGGCTTCCGTCGCCGGCAGATTTCCTGCGAGAGACTCCCCCAACTGAACGCCTGGCGGACTGAACCCACTCAGCGACCGCTGGCTACCATCACGGCACAGCCGCGAGACGCAAGAGGCGACGCGGCACACGGAGGGACAGCGGACGCCGCCGGCCACGCGCGGGCACCCCGGACCGGCCCACCGCGCACCCGCCGGAAACCGGCAGGCCCTCCCGGGCGGCGCGCGGCCGCGGCAGGTGGGCGGGCCCACGAGCCGGGCGGCCCGCTGATTGGCCGAGGCCGGCGCGCCCTCTGACCTCACGCCGACGCCAGCGGCCCCTTCTCCCGCCTTCTCCTGCTCCCCCCTCCCCCAGCGCCGGCCGGTCGGCTTCCACCCCGCCAGCTGGTCCGGCGCGCCTCTGGGCCGGGGCCCACGACTCCCGCGGGCACCCTCGGCGCCGGCCCCTCACCATTTCCGCACTTTCTCGATGGCCGCCATCACCTTCTTGATGTCGTCCTTGGCCCGGCTGCGGGTCTCGGCCCGGACCGACCGGCCCGACATGGCGGCGGCGGGAGCGGCGGGGGCCGGGGCGCTGCTCCCAAGACACCGGGGATCGCGCCTCACGCGCCGCCGCCCGCCGCCGCCGCAGCGTCACCGCGGCCGTCGCCCCCTCCGTGCGCGCGTGCGCGAGGGAGCGCGCGCACCCGCCCGCCCCTTGGGGCCGGAGCCTCAGCGCGCCTGCGCGCCCCGCCCCGGGCGTCCCTCCCGAGCGCCCCGGGAGTCCCCTGGGCCCCGCGGGGGCCGGGGCGCGCGGCGGGCGGGCCGCACGTGCCGTGGCCGGGGCGAGGTGCGAGACGCTGCCACCGGGACCTTGCTTCTTCCCCAGGGGGCCTGGAGACCGTCAGCTTCCTGCGGTGGCCATGAGGACTTGACCCTGCGGAGCCGAGTTCTGCACCACGTCCGGCCTCCCGCGCCTCTGCGCCCGGCTCCGCCGCTGCGTGCCAACCACGGGGAAGTTCACACCTCTCTAAAGTAGGCCTTCCAGCCCGTGCAGCAGGTCACAGGGGCTGTTTCCAAATGACTGTCCTGTCCGACAGCCCCCGGGCAGCGCCTGGATCCTCGCCCGGCATCCTCTCTGGCCTCTCCGCCAGACGAACTACTCACCCTTCCGACATTCGGCTCAAACTCCGGCCTTTCCCAGATATCCTAGGCTTCCATCTTGCTTCTAGCACTCTACTGTCTCGTCTGATTCAGCAGCTGTTGATTAAATGATGCCTATTTTGGTCAGGTGTGCCTGTACCCCAGCTACTCAAAGGCTGGAGCGGGGAGGATCGCTTGGGCCCAGGTGTTCACGACCAGCTTGGGCAGCATAGGAAGACCCCCATCTCTAAAAAACAATAAATAAAAGATGCCTATTTTGTGAAAGTCTATACGAAGAGCCGAGGACATAAGTGTTTTTGCTTTCAAAGAGCTTCCATCTTAGGACATGCAGACCGAAAACACTTAAAATGTCATTTGAAGCCGGGCTGGGTGGCTCAGCCTGTAATCCCGTGCCTTGGGAGGCTGAGGTGAGTGGATTGCCTGAGCCCGCGGGTTCGAGACCCGCCTGGGCAAGCAAGACCTCATCTCTACAATAAATCAAAAAAT
>CAUYQG010265823.1:0-10636 GCA_963574415.1 Tarsius wallacei
CACCTCAGCCTTCCGGGTAGCTGGAATTACAGGCGTGCACTACCACGCCCGGCTAATTTTTTTGATTTATTGTAGAGATGAGGTCTCGCCTGCCCAGGCGGGTCTCAAACCCGCGGGCTCAGGCAATCCACTCACCTCAGCCTCCCAAGGCATGGGATTACAGGCTGAGCCACCGAGCCCGGCTGGAAGACTCTTATATGTTCTTTTAGTATTGATATCTATCTCATATAGTTCTAAAGATAAACTATTTCTCTTCCTTTGGGAGTCTAAGCCCTGTTGGTATCCTGAAATAATGGTCAGAGAGAAAGAACAGTTTGAAAATACTATCAATGTTTTAAAATTAATTCTTTCAGTCCTATCAAAAGTCAACTCATCTGAAAGCTTCACTAACAGAATTCAACCTGAGTACTTGTTTTTCACATTTGCAAGCTGCTTTTGACTAAGCAATCTGGGCTTACATCAGCTCCTGGCTAATGGAGGGAAGCTGACTAACATTGACCCAGGACATAATTCCAAGCCCTTAACATGACGGCCATAAAGTTCACACTTCCTAAGCTAAGCAACCAAAGTTAAATCATTTTAACTTTTCCTCTTTAAAAGTAGTCTGTTCAATTTGAAAGGCAAATATAAGAGGATTTTCCATTAGAAATATAAAATATTTGTAAGTAGAGCTCAGGAATTATAAGCAGCTTTTCTTTTTTAGGTAAACATCCAAATATAAGCCTTCCAGATGGCAAACATTTTTGTAAATTTAAATAACAAGTGAAAAAGGGCCACATTTTCTGTTCCTTGCTCTGTATGGTGCTATGAACTAAACCCTGTGCAGGCACTACATTAAGTACACTGATAAGTTATGATTGGACAACTAATGCTTCTTCACATTTGCATGAATATGCTTACAAGACTGGCCACACTTTTGAGAAACCGGCTAAAATCTGTAAAACAAGGTAAATACTAAAGGGAAGCTGCGTGCTGTGAGCCACCAAGTTCCATGGAGAAGCCATCCTCTTCTTTCCCCCAGTCCCTTCTCAAGAGTCAACTGGGATACATGTCAATGTGAAGGGAGGGGGAAACAGAGGAAAAGAGCAAGAGACAGTCTGTGTCTATGTATGTTAGGGGAGGAATGATGGAAAATATCAAACAACTAAACCCACTTCTCTGGTCTACCCACCCCAATTCAGTGAGTGGCAGGTCCATGTGTCAATTTTACTACCAACAGGTAAGATTCATAATGGAATCAGAGTACAGCAAAAAACAAGAACTGAACCAAGAAGGAAATAAGAGACCAATTAAAATGTCAATTATATGCATACTCATTTATTTGATAAATAATTCTACTGTAATTTTAGCTGGAAGACATAAAGTATTGAACAACCCTCTTCCCCAGCACCACCCCCCACCAAATCCAGCATTAAGTTGATGCTGGTTGGCTAGAATTTAAAACTGCAACCAGTTAATCTGTCCCTATTTTGTGCATGTGTGCATGCGTGTGCACATGCACGGATGTAAAGTGTCTAGAGCTTTCTGGAGAAGTGGGATTATAAATATCTAAATAAATCAACTAACTATCAGTGATCTCAATGTCAAACAGTCTAACTATTCCTGGGCAAATACTCAACTGTCTTGGAACTATTGCCTCTGGCAAGGATGTTAGAATGTAAAATAATATTCATTTTTATTCTACATCTATTATCCTTTTTTAAAGTTTAATTTTGTTTTTAAGCCTTAAACTCAAGTACGCAAAAACACTCTCATCTGAAGGATTAGACCGGTGGGTGGGGAAATGAAAAGTATATGATCAAAAGGGAAAAACTGCTGTTGCTATTCCTCGAGGTCAGCAACTGTGACAGCTTTTGCCTTAATATATATCAGCCTCTCAATCTTCATCATGACTTCCAGAAAAGTAGCTGCCATTGATCCATTATCTATCCCAGAATATTTTATATTAGCTTTAAGTCATACTACGTCTCAATCAAGAGTTGAGTTTGTTACTATAAAAGGATATATTACTCAGAGGAAATAAAGGTTCCTGATATAAGGCCCCAAGCCTTAATGAGATACCTACATGAATTGCACACATTTCTGTTTGTGTGCATTTATGTCTGTGTGACACCAATCGACAATTATGTTATTAATATACAGGTTTTTAAAAAGAAAAGCACATATTTTCTTAGAAAATTTAATTATAGCTATATTAGCTCAATTTTTAGTCCTAATTACAGTTAAGTCTTTCATTTAAGGAATGGTAAGAGACTAAGAAAAAGTTATACCAACATCTAAGGAAAATGAGGAGGTCCTCACAGTCTCCATTACAACACAGATTAAATCGGAAATAGCAAGACAAGAAAATAGCAAGACAAGAAAATATACTTGATTAAAATTACTCCTACTGCAATGCATAAAGATTGTTTTAATTACTGCCATTCCTTTTTTTAAAAACACCAAACATTTTCAATTTATTAACAGTAGAATTCATCAAGGCAAGGGAAAAAAATTACAAAATCAAAGCCATTTGTTCTTCATGCACTGAATTCAAGATCATCATGATAGTCTTCAATTAAAGATGATTTTTTTAAGTTTCTAAAAATGGATAAAAAATTAAGTTTCGGATCTAACCTGAGTTGGTGACAGCCATTTGCCACTAAGTGTGAATGAAGGTGGGGAGGAGGATGGATAATCTGGTGGCAGTTCAAAGTTCAGCACAAGTGGAGGCAGAAAGCAAATGGTGTATTCAAAGCCACTATTCTGGAGACACTCATTTGAATTGCCTGAACCAAAAACAAAGAGTAGAAAGGATCAGTTGGTCAACACTTGAGTGTCCATTACTGCTGAGCAATGCTCAAGAAAGACTCAATGCTTTAGTTGAGGGGATAAAAACCCTCCTCCAAAGCACTTTCTAGTTCCTAATTTTAACTTGGTAGCCACCACGTTAAAAAAAAAAAATCTTGTAAGCCCTTGAAAAATCCACTAAGTATCATGAAATGTACAATGAAGATACACAACTTATTCTTGTATACACTTCTGAGTACAATTTCTAACACTAATGATCAAGTAACACACAATGTTTTGTTGTTGGTCTGGTTTACAGTAGATTATTAAAGACACAATCTAGAGAAAAGAGCGTTTATTTCTATCAAACAGCCATGACCTGCTTAGATCAGCATGTGCCAACTCTCCATGAATCACAGTTGGAAAAACTTGCGCCAACACAATGATCTCAGGCTTGAAGGCATGATACACCACACAACACTCTCACAATCAAAGTTTCATTTAAATTATCACACATTGTTTACCCAACCCCTTTATAGCAGAAACATTTTGAGAAACTGTGCATCAAGGTCTTCTGTGAACGTTTGTATCAAAAGTGGTTGTATTTTTTCTGAAACAAAAGGTCACAGAACAACAGCACGTGTCACCTGTTTATGGCAGTTAAAATGATTCTGGAAACCAATTAGTATTAACCACCACCATGGTACTTTAAAGCTTCCAAGTGTTTCACAAACATTCATTCTCTGTTTGATTAATCCCTATTTAACAGGCAGTGACTAGGGTTGATAAACTGCTAGTTAGAAGCTAGGATGTATGAAACATGCAGGATAATATTCCTATTCAGCGGTCCAAAAGAGGGAACCAAATTGAAAATTGTTTATCCCCATTCTAATTTTCATTTAAAACAGACAACATGCATTAAACCTATAATACGACCAACCATCATTAATGCCTATAAACACAAAATGACAAATATTTTAGGGTATACTAAGAAATTGATAGTCATCTTTATTAGAAAAATCTGTTTAAGATAATATTATTAACTAACCGCTCACAAATATCTTGAAATTCTGTGGCAAATCCAAATAGATCCTGGTTTCTCCACCTTGGACAGACTCTGCTTTTCTAAATTCATCTCCATCGTAAATACTCGCCAGGGCCAGCAATTCATCCTCCTGAGCTTCTCGGTCTTCTGACGACATTTAATTTTCTGAGGAACTGAAGATAATCATCCAAATCAGTTAAGAACAGAAAACACACAGAGTTGGGAAAAGTTTAATGGCACTTTTAAAAAGTTCCTCACAAACAACTGTAAAGAATTAATCAATATTCTCATTATGCTGTTAAAAATGACAGCCATATCTAGCATTCTGTTAGCTTTGCAATAGTAATAGTCTTTTCCAAAAGGGACAGTTATGGTACTTCCAATTGGTGACATTATCAGTTAGGTATTTTATGGCAATTTTAGAGGAAAAAAAACACAATTAAAAAAAACTTTGACCTGGCATGGTGAGTCACGTCTATAATTCCAGTACTTTGGGAGGCTGAGGCGGGAGAGTTACTTGAGCCCAGAGGTTCAAGACCAGTCTGGGTAACACTGTGAGACATTATGCCTTCAAAAAGTACAAAAATTAGTCCAGTGTGGTGGCATGCACCTGTAGTTCCAGCTACTTGGGAGGCTGACATGGAAGGGTTGCCTGAGCCCATGAGGTCAAGGCTGCAGTGAGCTGTGATTGTCCCAACGTACTGCAGCCTGGGCAAGAGTGAGAACCTGTCTCAAAAATTAATAAATACATGAAAATAAAAATAAATTTATAAAAAGGATAAATCACAAATTACTTTGACTTGGCCATCAAACCTAGCAAAGTGCCCTGCTTGAAATGGAGCCAAAGTATATTTGATATACATCTTTAAACTATGTGAATTTGTAAAATCCACAGGAATCTCTAAGGCAGGTCTTCTTAGCCTCAGCACTGCTGACATTTTGGAGCATATAATTTGTTGTGAAGAAGCTGTGTTGTGCATTGTAGAATGTTGAACAGCATCCCCCAGCTTCTACCCACTAGATGCCAGGAGTGCCTTCCTCCCGTTCTCAAGAGTTGTTACAATCGAAAGTATATCCAGATGTAGCCAAATGTCCAGGGCGAGTAGATGGGGAGGGAGAATTTTTCCCAGCTGAGAAAACCCTGTGCTAGAAGATGTGATAGACACAGACACCATATTAGAAAAATTAGATAACTGAGCAAGCAGCAAGAAAATCTTAAACTTTTGAAACAGCAGACTTTGTCAAATCTAAGGAGCACTCAATTTTTAGGTCCACCATTTTAGATAACACTACGAATGAAAAAATGCTACAATTAAAGCATGAATCTGGGCATGATGGTCCAAGCCTATATAATCCCAGCAATTTGGGAGGCCGAGGCGAGAGGACTGCCTGAGCTCAAGGGTTTGAGACCAGCCTGGGCAATTTGGTGAGACCTCATCTCTATGATAAATTAAAAAATAAGCCGTGTGTGGTAGCATGTGCCTGTAGTTCCAGGTACATGGAAAGCTGAGGTGGAAGGATCACCTGAGCCAAGCAGGTTGAGGCTGCGGTGGCCATGAGTATGCCACTGTACTCCAGCCTGGGTGACAGAGTGAGATGCCAACTCAAAAAAAAAAAAAATCATGAATCAATGCCTTTTAAAATTGCAGCAACTGAAAAATGCAGCTCAATTTCAGATCATTTAAAAGTGGAAAAATATGCAACAAGAATTCATGAAAATTATTTATTTATTAAAAAAAGTTTTTTTGGCTGGGCTTGGGTGGCTCAGCCTGTAATCCCAGCACTTTGGGAGGCTGAGGCAAGTGGATTGCCTGAGCCCGCGGGTTCGAGACCAGCCCGGGCAACTTGGTGAGACCTCATCTCTACAATAAATCAAAACTAGCTGGACATGGTAGAGCATGCCTGTAGTTCCAGTTACTTGAAAGGCTGAGGCGGAAGGATCACTGGAGTCCAGGAGGTCAATGCTGGGGTGGCCATGAGTGTGCCACTGCACTCCAGCCTGGGCGGCAGAGTGAGACTCCACCTCAAAAAAAAAAAAAAAATTTCTTTTTTGAGAGACAGGGTCTCTTTCTGTTACCCAGGCTGGAGTGCAGTGGTGTGATCATAACTCACAATAGCCTCCTAGGCTCAAACAATCCTCCTGCTAAGCCTCCCAAGTAACTAGGACTACACACATGGGGACTGGCTATGTTGCCCAGATTGGTCTCAAACTCCTGGCCTCAAGTGAGCCTTCTGTCTTGGCTTCCCAAAGTGCTGGGAATGTAGGCATGAGCCACTATACTCAGTTGAAATTTACTTTAATAAAACAACAAAAATATTACTTCTGTCAACTAAAACATTAAACTACAATTACATTTGCAAATACGTTCCCTCTCAACTAAATTATTTTTTTTAATTGAAATGTACAAAGTTGAAAAGTTAGAGCCAGGTGTAGTGGCTTATGCCTGAAATCCCAGCACTTTGGGAGGCAGAAGTGAGAGGACTGCCTGAGCCCAGGGGTTCAAAAACAGTCTGGGCAATTTGGCAAGACCTCGTCTCTACAATAAATCAAAAAATTAGCTGGGCATGGTGGCATGTATCTGTGGTTCCAGCTACTTGAAAGGCTGAGGCAGGATTGACTGAGCCCAGCAGATTGAGGCTGAGGTGGCCATGAGCATGCTGTACTCCAGTCTGGCTGACAGAACGAGACTCTGACTTAAAAAAAAAAAAAAGAAAAAAAGAAAAAAAGAAAAGTTAGAGTATGATTTTTTACAATACAAAGGTGACACTGAAATTTAAACAAATTTACTTAAAATTATTCCATTTCCCCCAAAAAAAGTTTTCCTTAAATTGCATTTGTAAAACACAGTGACAGGTTCAATTTGAGGTCAGTTAGTACCTGTTAATAACAAGAAGAAAAGGATATTAACACTGCAGTCTATATTTCAGTCCAGTGAGGAATTTGTGCAAATCCCATTTATTCTCCAGCCAGTGGAACTGTGACTGCAGAAGCTGAATAAGAGGCTGAGATTTGGAGCTCATACTACACATACTGTGGAAATCCTGCCATCTACAGAAAAGAAATACAAAAGATGGCGTTAGGATCCTCTCCAAATTAAAATTCTGAATTTCCATTATCACCACTTAAGTCAAACGCATCCTAACATAGAGCCAGTCCTAATCTACAGCTGCATATTACTTTCTAAGACAGACAAACCTGAGCCACGTGGTTAAAGGAGCATTTGCACGTCCTCAGCAATGACAGAAGCCTTATCTGACTACCCTCAGCCCTGGGAGGAGCTAAGGAGGAACACCAAGGTCATATGACAGGACAGGATACCACCCCTCTAACATCCTCTTAAGTTTGTTTTTTGTTTTATTTTCTCCTTTCTTCTTCTGCTTCTTCCATTCCTTCATTTCCTACTCCCCTCCAGTTTTTCCTCTTTCCAGCTCATGTGTTAACCCTCCCAGTGGTACTCAAGGTTAGGTCAACTTTGATAGCAGAATATTATTTAAAGAAACAAAACAACTAGAGTACATACACACACACTTTAGGTTTTATTCTAAAATGCTTTAGGCTTCTAAGAGCTAGGCTTCTTAACAGGGTAAGGGTAAGGGAAGTGTGGTCTGTAGATGGGTTGTGGAGGGTCTGATGAACACCCTAAAATTATATGCAAAAACATTATATGAAACTATAATGTTTAAACCAGATTCTCAGATGTGCAACTCCCAAATTAGATAAAAATTAGATTCAGAATCAATGTATGTGTATTGAGCACCTATGGTGTACATTATTAGGTACTTTCACATTACCTTTATAAATTTAAATTTACCAGGTGGTAGTATATGGTGCTAATAAAATTGAGTTTTTCGTTTCTTCTTACTAAAACACTTACAAATAGGATGAGATGAGGCCAGGCACAGTGGCTCATGCCTGTAATCCCAAAGGAAAAGACTTGATCCTCACCTTTGGGAGCTAATGTAGCCTGATAGGAGAGAAAATGCACGTTGATGAACTACAATGCAAAGCGGGATGAGACAGCGTCATAGTAAAGTTACGGTTTTTACAGAAAAGCATGATAGCTAACCAGAAAATACTACATAGAATAGAGCGTTGGGAGTCTGAGGCAAAAGTATTGCCTGATCCTAGGGATTTGAGACCAGCCTGGGCAACATGGTGAGGCCCTGTCTCTACAATAAATAAATAAATAATTAGCCGAATGTGGTGGTGCCTGCCTGTAGCTCCAGCTTCTTGGAAGTTTGAGGCAGGAGGATCGCCTGAGCCCCAGCAGGTCAAGGCTGCAGTGACGGTTATCACACCACTGCACTCCAGCCTGGTGACAGTGAGACTCCAACTCCAAAAAACAAAAACAAAAATAGGATGAGATGAACTTAACAACTTAGGTTGGTGTTCACCATCCTGTCTGCACATTAGAATTTCCTGAGTTTTTTTGGTTATTTGTGGGTTTTTTTTTTGAGTTGGAGTCTCACTTCGTCGCCCGGACTGGAGTGCAGTGGCCGCTCCCAGCCACCGCAGCCTCGACCTGCTGGGCTCAGGCGATCCTTCTGCCTCAGCCTTCCAAATAGCTGGAACTACAGACGCGTGCAACCACGCCCGGCTAATTATTTTTTTGATTTATTGTAGAGATGAGGTCTCGCTGAGTTGCCCAGGCGGGTCTCAAACCCGCGGGCTCAGGCAATCCACTCACCTCAGCCTCCCCAAGCAAGGGATTACAGGCTGAGCCACCGAGCCCGGAGAGTGGTTTTTAAAAATCCCAGTACCCAGGATACACCCTAAAACAATTCGATCAGGCCTCAGTAGTTTCCCAAGCTCTCCAAGTAATTCCAATATGCAGCAAGGCTGAACCTCTACTCCAAGCAGTGTTTCAGCAGTTCCTCATGACTCAATCTAGCAGACCCCAGCCTGTGAAGCTGCCACCTAAACCAGTTCCTTACCTTAATTCAGATCACTAATCTCCATTTTTTTCTATTCTATTCATTAGGCCTTCAGGGCCCACCTCCAAAGCCCCTATTTCACCTAGCATTTTCCAGTTAGCCATCTTGCTTTTCTGTAAAATCCAGCCAAACGGTACTTTACTATGACACTGTCACATTCCACTTTGCATTTCAGTAGTTTACCATCAACTTGCATTTCCTCTCCTATCACACTGTATTGGTTTCTAAAGGGTGAGGATAGTCTTTTCCTTCTGTTTATCCTTCTCAGAATCTAGCCGAACCTTGCATTAGACACTGAAAAAATTTATAACTGAATTGGGGTGAAATGCGGTGTGCTGGAATCGGGGATCAGGAGCAGAGTGTTCAGGGACCTCTCCGCCCCATCCCTCCTGCACGTAGAAGCAGGTAATCGGGTGGGTCGTCACGGTAACAGTTAGTGCGCTCCTACCGTCGTCCAGCATCGTGCTAAACCCTTCCAATGCATTCACTGATACTAAAGTCCCACGACCGTCTGAAGCAAGTCCTTTTACTATCCCCATGACACAAATGAGGTAAGTGACAGTTTAGGTCGCTTTACGGCACAAGGTCACACGGCTAATATATCACTAAATTTGGATTCAGACCGCCCCGTTTCTTCATCTGCAACACAGGAACAAGAATGAGCCCCAGCGCCATCAGACAAGAGACGATTCAAGTTTAATGTGAGTTTTGGCAAACCGGAAGCTGCTGAACCAGGGAGGAAGCCCCTCCTCCGCGGCGTCTCCCTTCGGCCTGGGAAACCCTCCTCCTCCGTTCAGGCCGCGCCGCGTGGAACCCAGTTTCGGGTGAGCCCTGCTCTGGTTCAGCTCGCCGCCGCCACCGCCGCCGCCTCCACTGCTGGCCCCCGGCGTGCCGGGTCGTCCGTGAGTGACCGACGCCCCTGAGGGCCACGCCGCGCCACCCGCCCGCGCGGAACAGGACCCTGCGCGGGCGGCTAGCCCGGGCCTTCCCTTCCCTCTGGGCGCCCCGGAGGGGTCCTGGCCGGGGGCGTTCCGCCCAGGCTGGGGACTGAGGCCCGGCGAGCAGGCCCGGCCCGGCCGTCCCTCTCAGCCGCACGCCGCGGGCGCGGTCCCCACCGTCCTTTCCGGTCGCCCTGCGAGGCCGGCCCCGAAAGTTCCGCCTTCCGCCCTCGCCCGGGGTCCCTCACCGCTACTCGCCGACCAGGCCCGGAGACGCCCGGCTCGACCCGCGCACCGCCTCTTCCGTCCTCGGGAGCTGTCAGCTGAGTGGGGCAGGTCCGGGGGGCGGCCGCCGGCGGAGGTGGGCTCTGCGCAGCCGCCGTGACCGCCGGGTCCCGCGGGCGCCCTCCGCAGGCCTAAGGCGGCGCTGCAGGCGCGACCCCCGTCACGCCCACGGCCGCGGGACCCAGGGCTAGGGCCTCCTTTCTGCAGCTCTGATGGGGCCTGGAAATTCGAATTGTTACCAATCCCTAGAGGAGATCATAAGGCCATGGCCTACCTGGGGCAGGGACTCTCATAACAATCCCAGACCTGCTTCTCTAAGTGGGCCAAGCAAGCCTCCCCCATCCCAAATACCTTCTCAGAGATGCTGCCCTTCTTTCTGGCACCTCCACTAGGAAAGCATTCGTTCATTGCTCATATTATAACATAACGGCTACCCCATTTATTGTTCTTCAGGCTCTCTGCTAAGTGTTTTTTGTTTTGTTTTGTTTTGGGTTGGAGTCTCACTCCGTCGCCCAGGCTGGAGCGCAGTGGCACGCTCACAGCCACCCTAGCGTCGACCTGCTGGGCTCCGGCGATCCTTCCAAGTAGCCGGAACTACAGGCGCGCGCTACCACGCCCAGCTAATTTTTGATTTATTGTAGAGACGAGGTCTTGCCAAGTTGCC